>OW028586.1:31401678-31654370 GCA_932294295.1 Alitta virens | reverse complement strand
ACTGTTTCATTCTAGTCTGTTGGTTAGCTGTTTCATTCTAGTCTGTTGGTTAGCTGTTTCATTCTAGTCTGTTGGTTAGCTGTTTCATTCTAGTCTGTTGGTTAACTGTTTCATTCTAGTCTGTTGGTTAACTGTTTCATTCTAGTCTGTTGGTTAACTGTTTCATTCTAGTCTGTTGGTTAACTGTTTCATTCTAGTCTGTTGGTTAACTGTTTCATTCTAGTCTGTTGGTTAACTGTTTCATTCTAGTCTGTTGGTTAACTGTTTCATTCTAGTCTGTTGGTTAACTGTTTCATTCTAGTCTGTTGGTTAGCTGTTTCATTCTAGTCTGTTGGTTAACTGTTTCATTCTAGTCTGTTGGTTAACTGTTTCATTCTAGTCTGTTGGTTAGCTGTTTCATTCTAGTCTGTTGGTTAACTGTTTCATTCTAGTCTGTTGGTTAACTGTTTCATTCTAGTCTGTTGGTTAACTGTTTCATTCTAGTCTGTTGGTTAACTGTTTCATTCTAGTCTGTTGGTTAACTGTTTCATTCTAGTCTGTTGGTTAACTGTTTCATTCTAGTCTGTTGGTTAACTGTTTCATTCTAGTCTGTTGGTTAACTGTTTCATTCTAGTCTGTTGGTTAACTGTTTCATTCTAGTCTGTTGGTTAACTGTTTCATTCTAGTCTGTTGGTTAGCTGTTTCATTCTAGTCTGTTGGTTAACTGTTTCATTCTAGTCTGTTGGTTAACTGTTTCATTCTAGTCTGTTGGTTAGCTGTTTTCATTCTAGTCTGTTGGTTAACTGTTTCATTCTAGTCTGTTGGTTAACTGTTTCATTCTAGTCTGTTGGTTAACTGTTTCATTCTAGTCTGTTGGTTAACTGTTTCATTCTAGTCTGTTGGTTAACTGTTTCATTCTAGTCTGTTGGTTAACTGTTTCATTCTAGTCTGTTGGTTAACTGTTTCATTCTAGTCTGTTGGTTAACTGTTTCATTCTAGTCTGTTGGTTAGCTGTTTCATTCTAGTCTGTTGGTTAACTGTTTCATTCTAGTCTGTTGGTTAGCTGTTTCATTCTAGTCTGTTGGTTAGCCTGTTTCATTCTAGTCTGTTGGTTAACTGTTTCATTCTAGTCTGTTGGTTAGCTGTTTCATTCTAGTCTGTTGGTTAGCTGTTTCATTCTAGTCTGTTGGTTAACTGTTTCATTCTAGTCTGTTGGTTAGCTGTTTCATTCTAGTCTGTTGGTTAGCTGTTTCATTCTAGTCTGTTGGTTAACTGTTTCATTCTAGTCTGTTGGTTAACTGTTTCATTCTAGTCTGTTGGTTAACTGTTTCATTCTAGTCTGTTGGTTAACTGTTTCATTCTAGTCTGTTGGTTAGCTGTTTCATTCTAGTCTGTTGGTTAACTGTTTCATTCTAGTCTGTTGGTTAACTGTTTCATTCTAGTCTGTTGGTTAGCTGTTTCATTCTAGTCTGTTGGTTAACTGTTTCATTCTAGTCTGTTGGTTAGCTGTTTCATTCTAGTCTGTTGGTTAACTGTTTCATTCTAGTCTGTTGGTTAACTGTTTCATTCTAGTCTGTTGGTTAGCTGTTTCATTCTAGTCTGTTGGTTAGCTGTTTCATTCTAGTCTGTTGGTTAGCTGTTTCATTCTAGTCTGTTGGTTAACTGTTTCATTCTAGTCTGTTGGTTAACTGTTTCATTCTAGTCTGTTGGTTAGCTGTTTCATTCTAGTCTGTTGGTTAACTGTTTCATTCTAGTCTGTTGGTTAACTGTTTCATTCTAGTCTGTTGGTTAGCTGTTTCATTCTAGTCTGTTGGTTAGCTGTTTCATTCTAGTCTGTTGGTTAAGCTGTTTCATTCTAGTCTGTTGGTTAGCTGTTTCATTCTAGTCTGTTGGTTAGCTGTTTCATTCTAGTCTGTTGGTTAGCTGTTTCATTCTAGTCTGTTGGTTAGCTGTTTCATTCTAGTCTGTTGGTTAGCTGTTTCATTCTAGTCTGTTGGTTAGCTGTTTCATTCTAGTCTGTTGGTTAACTGTTTCATTCTAGTCTGTTGGTTAGCTGTTTCATTCTAGTCTGTTGGTTAACTGTTTCATTCTAGTCTGTTGGTTAACTGTTTCATTCTAGTCTGTTGGTTAACTGTTTCATTCTAGTCTGTTGGTTAGCTGTTTCATTCTAGTCTGTTGGTTAGCTGTTTCATTCTAGTCTGTTGGTTAACTGTTTCATTCTAGTCTGTTGGTTAGCTGTTTCATTCTAGTCTGTTGGTTAGCTGTTTCATTCTAGTCTGTTGGTTAGCTGTTTCATTCTAGTCTGTTGGTTAAGCTGTTTCATTCTAGTCTGTTGGTTAGCTGTTTCATTCTAGTCTGTTGGTTAAGCTGTTTCATTCTAGTCTGTTGGTTAACTGTTTCATTCTAGTCTGTTGGTTAACTGTTTCATTCTAGTCTGTTGGTTAACTGTTTCATTCTAGTCTGTTGGTTAACTGTTTCATTCTAGTCTGTTGGTTAGCTGTTTCATTCTAGTCTGTTGGTTAACTGTTTCATTCTAGTCTGTTGGTTAACTGTTTCATTCTAGTCTGTTGGTTAGCTGTTTCATTCTAGTCTGTTGGTTAGCTGTTTCATTCTAGTCTGTTGGTTAAGCTGTTTCATTCTAGTCTGTTGGTTAGCTGTTTCATTCTAGTCTGTTGGTTAGCTGTTTCATTCTAGTCTGTTGGTTAGCTGTTTCATTCTAGTCTGTTGGTTAGCTGTTTCATTCTAGTCTGTTGGTTAGCTGTTTCATTCTAGTCTGTTGGTTAGCTGTTTCATTCTAGTCTGTTGGTTAACTGTTTCATTCTAGTCTGTTGGTTAACTGTTTCATTCTAGTCTGTTGGTTAACTGTTTCATTCTAGTCTGTTGGTTAACTGTTTCATTCTAGTCTGTTGGTTAGCTGTTTCATTCTAGTCTGTTGGTTAACTGTTTCATTCTAGTCTGTTGGTTAACTGTTTCATTCTAGTCTGTTGGTTAGCTGTTTCATTCTAGTCTGTTGGTTAGCTGTTTCATTCTAGTCTGTTGGTTAGCTGTTTCATTCTAGTCTGTTGGTTAGCTGTTTCATTCTAGTCTGTTGGTTAGCTGTTTCATTCTAGTCTGTTGGTTAACTGTTTCATTCTAGTCTGTTGGTTAGCTGTTTCATTCTAGTCTGTTGGTTAGCTGTTTCATTCTAGTCTGTTGGTTAACTGTTTCATTCTAGTCTGTTGGTTAGCTGTTTCATTCTAGTCTGTTGGTTAACTGTTTCATTCTAGTCTGTTGGTTAACTGTTTCATTCTAGTCTGTTGGTTAACTGTTTCATTCTAGTCTGTTGGTTAACTGTTTCATTCTAGTCTGTTGGTTAGCTGTTTCATTCTAGTCTGTTGGTTAACTGTTTCATTCTAGTCTGTTGGTTAACTGTTTCATTCTAGTCTGTTGGTTAGCTGTTTCATTCTAGTCTGTTGGTTAACTGTTTCATTCTAGTCTGTTGGTTAACTGTTTCATTCTAGTCTGTTGGTTAACTGTTTCATTCTAGTCTGTTGGTTAACTGTTTCATTCTAGTCTGTTGGTTAACTGTTTCATTCTAGTCTGTTGGTTAACTGTTTCATTCTAGTCTGTTGGTTAACTGTTTCATTCTAGTCTGTTGGTTAACTGTTTCATTCTAGTCTGTTGGTTAGCTGTTTCATTCTAGTCTGTTGGTTAACTGTTTCATTCTAGTCTGTTGGTTAACTGTTTCATTCTAGTCTGTTGGTTAGCTGTTTCATTCTAGTCTGTTGGTTAACTGTTTCATTCTAGTCTGTTGGTTAACTGTTTCATTCTAGTCTGTGGTTAGTCTGTTGGTTAACTGTTTCATTCTAGTCTGTTGGTTAACTGTTTCATTCTAGTCTGTTGGTTAACTGTTTCATTCTAGTCTGTTGGTTAACTGTTTCATTCTAGTCTGTTGGTTAACTGTTTCATTCTAGTCTGTTGGTTAGCTGTTTCATTCTAGTCTGTTGGTTAACTGTTTCATTCTAGTCTGTTGGTTAACTGTTTCATTCTAGTCTGTTGGTTAACTGTTTCATTCTAGTCTGTTGGTTAAGCTGTTTCATTCTAGTCTGTTGGTTAACTGTTTCATTCTAGTCTGTTGGTTAACTGTTTCATTCTAGTCTGTTGGTTAACTGTTTCATTCTAGTCTGTTGGTTAACTGTTTCATTCTAGTCTGTTGGTTAACTGTTTCATTCTAGTCTGTTGGTTAGCTGTTTCATTCTAGTCTGTTGGTTAGCTGTTTCATTCTAGTCTGTTGGTTAACTGTTTCATTCTAGTCTGTTGGTTAACTGTTTCATTCTAGTCTGTTGGTTAACTGTTTCATTCTAGTCTGTTGGTTAACTGTTTCATTCTAGTCTGTTGGTTAACTGTTTCATTCTAGTCTGTTGGTTAACTGTTTCATTCTAGTCTGTTGGTTAACTGTTTCATTCTAGTCTGTTGGTTAACTGTTTCATTCTAGTCTGTTGGTTAACTGTTTCATTCTAGTCTGTTGGTTAACTGTTTCATTCTAGTCTGTTGGTTAACTGTTTCATTCTAGTCTGTTGGTTAACTGTTTCATTCTAGTCTGTTGGTTAACTGTTTCATTCTAGTCTGTTGGTTAACTGTTTCATTCTAGTCTGTTGGTTAACTGTTTCATTCTAGTCTGTTGGTTAACTGTTTCATTCTAGTCTGTTGGTTAACTGTTTCATTCTAGTCTGTTGGTTAACTGTTTCATTCTAGTCTGTTGGTTAACTGTTTCATTCTAGTCTGTTGGTTAACTGTTTCATTCTAGTCTGTTGGTTAACTGTTTCATTCTAGTCTGTTGGTTAACTGTTTCATTCTAGTCTGTTGGTTAACTGTTTCATTCTAGTCTGTTGGTTAGCTGTTTCATTCTAGTCTGTTGGTTAACTGTTTCATTCTAGTCTGTTGGTTAACTGTTTCATTCTAGTCTGTTGGTTAACTGTTTCATTCTAGTCTGTTGGTTAACTGTTTCATTCTAGTCTGTTGGTTAGCTGTTTCATTCTAGTCTGTTGGTTAACTGTTTCATTCTAGTCTGTTGGTTAACTGTTTCATTCTAGTCTGTTGGTTAGACTGTTTCATTCTAGTCTGTTGGTTAGCTGTTTCATTCTAGTCTGTTGGTTAGCTGTTTCATTCTAGTCTGTTGGTTAACTGTTTCATTCTAGTCTGTTGGTTAACTGTTTCATTCTAGTCTGTTGGTTAGCTGTTTCATTCTAGTCTGTTGGTTAGCTGTTTCATTCTAGTCTGTTGGTTAGCTGTTTCATTCTAGTCTGTTGGTTAGCTGTTTCATTCTAGTCTGTTGGTTAACTGTTTCATTCTAGTCTGTTGGTTAGCTGTTTCATTCTAGTCTGTTGGTTAACTGTTTCATTCTAGTCTGTTGGTTAGCTGTTTCATTCTAGTCTGTTGGTTAACTGTTTCATTCTAGTCTGTTGGTTAACTGTTTCATTCTAGTCTGTTGGTTAACTGTTTCATTCTAGTCTGTTGGTTAGCTGTTTCATTCTAGTCTGTTGGTTAACTGTTTCATTCTAGTCTGTTGGTTAACTGTTTCATTCTAGTCTGTTGGTTAACTGTTTCATTCTAGTCTGTTGGTTAACTGTTTCATTCTAGTCTGTTGGTTAACTGTTTCATTCTAGTCTGTTGGTTAGCTGTTTCATTCTAGTCTGTTGGTTAGCTGTTTCATTCTAGTCTGTTGGTTAACTGTTTCATTCTAGTCTGTTGGTTAACTGTTTCATTCTAGTCTGTTGGTTAACTGTTTCATTCTAGTCTGTTGGTTACCTGTTTCATTCTAGTCTGTTGGTTAACTGTTTCATTCTAGTCTGTTGGTTAACTGTTTCATTCTAGTCTGTTGGTTAACTGTTTCATTCTAGTCTGTTGGTTAGCTGTTTCATTCTAGTCTGTTGGTTAACTGTTTCATTCTAGTCTGTTGGTTAACTGTTTCATTCTAGTCTGTTGGTTAGCTGTTTCATTCTAGTCTGTTGGTTAGCTGTTTCATTCTAGTCTGTTGGTTAGCTGTTTCATTCTAGTCTGTTGGTTAGCTGTTTCATTCTAGTCTGTTGGTTAGCTGTTTCATTCTAGTCTGTTGGTTAGCTGTTTCATTCTAGTCTGTTGGTTAACTGTTTCATTCTAGTCTGTTGGTTAACTGTTTCATTCTAGTCTGTTGGTTAACTGTTTCATTCTAGTCTGTTGGTTAACTGTTTCATTCTAGTCTGTTGGTTAACTGTTTCATTCTAGTCTGTTGGTTAACTGTTTCATTCTAGTCTGTTGGTTAACTGTTTCATTCTAGTCTGTTGGTTAACTGTTTCATTCTAGTCTGTTGGTTAACTGTTTCATTCTAGTCTGTTGGTTAACTGTTTCATTCTAGTCTGTTGGTTAGCTGTTTCATTCTAGTCTGTTGGTTAACTGTTTCATTCTAGTCTGTTGGTTAGCTGTTTCGTTCTAGTCTGTTGGTTAACTGTTTCATTCTAGTCTGTTGGTTAACTGTTTCGTTCTAGTCTGTTGGTTAACTGTTTCATTCTAGTCTGTTGGTTAACTGTTTCGTTCTAGTCTGTTGGTTAGCTGTTTCATTCTAGTCTGTTGGTTAACTGTTTCGTTCTAGTCTGTTGGTTAACTGTTTCGTTCTAGTCTGTTGGTTAACTGTTTCATTCTAGTCTGTTGGTTAACTGTTTCGTTCTAGTCTGTTGGTTAACTGTTTCATTCTAGTCTGTTGGTTAACTGTTTCATTCTAGTCTGTTGGTTAACTGTTTCATTCTAGTCTGTTGGTTAGCTGTTTCATTCTAGTCTGTTGGTTAACTGTTTCATTCTAGTCTGTTGGTTAGCTGTTTCATTCTAGTCTGTTGGTTAACTGTTTCATTCTAGTCTGTTGGTTAACTGTTTCATTCTAGTCTGTTGGTTAACTGTTTCATTCTAGTCTGTTGGTTAACTGTTTCATTCTAGTCTGTTGGTTAGCTGTTTCATTCTAGTCTGTTGGTTAACTGTTTCATTCTAGTCTGTTGGTTAGCTGTTTCATTCTAGTCTGTTGGTTAACTGTTTCATTCTAGTCTGTTGGTTAACTGTTTCATTCTAGTCTGTTGGTTAGCTGTTTCATTCTAGTCTGTTGGTTAACTGTTTAATTCTAGTCTGTTGGTTAGCTGTTTCATTCTAGTCTGTTGGTTAACTGTTTCATTCTAGTCTGTTGGTTAACTGTTTCATTCTAGTCTGTTGGTTAACTGTTTCATTCTAGTCTGTTGGTTAACTGTTTCATTCTAGTCTGTTGGTTAACTGTTTCATTCTAGTCTGTTGGTTAACTGTTTCATTCTAGTCTGTTGGTTAACTGTTTCATTCTAGTCTGTTGGTTAACTGTTTCATTCTAGTCTGTTGGTTAACTGTTTCATTCTAGTCTGTTGGTTAACTGTTTCATTCTAGTCTGTTGGTTAGCTGTTTCATTCTAGTCTGTTGGTTAACTGTTTCATTCTAGTCTGTTGGTTAGCTGTTTCATTCTAGTCTGTTGGTTAGCTGTTTCATTCTAGTCTGTTGGTTAACTGTTTCATTCTAGTCTGTTGGTTAACTGTTTCATTCTAGTCTGTTGGTTAACTGTTTCATTCTAGTCTGTTGGTTAACTGTTTCATTCTAGTCTGTTGGTTAACTGTTTCATTCTAGTCTGTTGGTTAACTGTTTCATTCTAGTCTGTTGGTTAACTGTTTCATTCTAGTCTGTTGGTTAACTGTTTCATTCTAGTCTGTTGGTTAACTGTTTCATTCTAGTCTGTTGGTTAGCTGTTTCATTCTAGTCTGTTGGTTAACTGTTTCATTCTAGTCTGTTGGTTAGCTGTTTCATTCTAGTCTGTTGGTTAACTGTTTCATTCTAGTCTGTTGGTTAACTGTTTCATTCTAGTCTGTTGGTTAACTGTTTCATTCTAGTCTGTTGGTTAACTGTTTCATTCTAGTCTGTTGGTTAACTGTTTCATTCTAGTCTGTTGGTTAACTGTTTCATTCTAGTCTGTTGGTTAACTGTTTCATTCTAGTCTGTTGGTTAACTGTTTCATTCTAGTCTGTTGGTTAACTGTTTCATTCTAGTCTGTTGGTTAACTGTTTCATTCTAGTCTGTTGGTTAACTGTTTCATTCTAGTCTGTTGGTTAACTGTTTCATTCTAGTCTGTTGGTTAACTGTTTCATTCTAGTCTGTTGGTTAACTGTTTCATTCTAGTCTGTTGGTTAACTGTTTCATTCTAGTCTGTTGGTTAACTGTTTCATTCTAGTCTGTTGGTTAGCTGTTTCATTCTAGTCTGTTGGTTAACTGTTTCATTCTAGTCTGTTGGTTAACTGTTTCATTCTAGTCTGTTGGTTAACTGTTTCATTCTAGTCTGTTGGTTAACTGTTTCATTCTAGTCTGTTGGTTAACTGTTTCATTCTAGTCTGTTGGTTAACTGTTTCATTCTAGTCTGTTGGTTAACTGTTTCATTCTAGTCTGTTGGTTAGCTGTTTCATTCTAGTCTGTTGGTTAACTGTTTCATTCTAGTCTGTTGGTTAACTGTTTCATTCTAGTCTGTTGGTTAACTGTTTCATTCTAGTCTGTTGGTTAGCTGTTTCATTCTAGTCTGTTGGTTAGCTGTTTCATTCTAGTCTGTTGGTTAGCTGTTTCATTCTAGTCTGTTGGTTAGCTGTTTCATTCTAGTCTGTTGGTTAACTGTTTCATTCTAGTCTGTTGGTTAACTGTTTCATTCTAGTCTGTTGGTTAACTGTTTCATTCTAGTCTGTTGGTTAACTGTTTCATTCTAGTCTGTTGGTTAACTGTTTCATTCTAGTCTGTTGGTTAACTGTTTCATTCTAGTCTGTTGGTTAACTGTTTCATTCTAGTCTGTTGGTTAACTGTTTCATTCTAGTCTGTTGGTTAACTGTTTCATTCTAGTCTGTTGGTTAACTGTTTCATTCTAGTCTGTTGGTTAACTGTTTCATTCTAGTCTGTTGGTTAACTGTTTCATTCTAGTCTGTTGGTTAACTGTTTCATTCTAGTCTGTTGGTTAACTTTCGCTATGTCACAAGACATGCGTTAAATAAACTGTTCGATAGCCAATGTTTTTTTCTACAGAGCACAACAGTGGGTATTTGGTGAGAAAGCCATTGACATTCTACACACCCAATGGAGGAAAAGGATTAGAAGACTATGGGGGTCTACCGTGGCCAACAAGGTCTGGTCTCCTGCCCTATTTAATTGAAAAAGAACTATGTTTGGATCAGATTTCCAGGCGTTTTCTAAAACTTTACAGGGCAGTACAAATTGTGGATGCATATACCAAGTAACATCAGAAGCAAAGTATCACTCAGTAGCTGCAAATCCGCTGTGACTAGCTGGCTGAATTCTCAAAATAATACAAATATAATTTTTTTTATAACTGTAGATGTGACAGACTAATCTTGTCAAAATTTGTGCATTGAAATATTTAAGAATCATTTGTGCAATCTTTATTTCCTCTAAGATGCTGAATTGTACGATGGAGTGCTTTATATGTGTGCTATTATTATTATTATATATATACTATATTGTAGAATAGACTTGTTTTATAGATTGTATATTATTGTTCCTAATATGTCGTACAGAAGCTTCGGCTTGGGTCATATATTTTGTATTGTACATTGAATGTGACACCGTGATTTAAAACGACTTTAAATAAAATTGTACTACTACTACTACAATACAAATAAAACTGTGAAATTCAATCCCCGAATGTGCACAATGGAATAATTCACACCAATATCGATTTTATTTTAGAAGATGGAACACCACTAGACAAGCATGAATGCTCTCCAGCCATCAGGTAAATGAAACCGACATAGGATACCAGTCAAGAGCTTGTCAAATAAATTAACTGTTTTCTTGTCTTGATGAAACAACTGCCTTGTGTGGTTTTTCAACAGATGAAATATAGACTTTTATCAATTATATCTCCACATTTTAATGTCTATATTTGACTCTCACTTTTGTATTAATTAACTAATTATATATTTTAGTGAATTATGATTGTACCACATATGAGTACGAATTAAATGATAAATGATAATAATAAACCACAGTGATACCCATTACTGCATCAATGTTGTGTTTGCGTTGTTCTTCTGACATGCATTTGCAAAATTGTTTATCAAACTTTTTTGGTAATTTCTGACTCATTATGCACCCTTGTATAATAATTATACATTTAAATGCAAGTTTCTAAACGATAGTATTCGATCTCCATATCAATCACATTATTCTATATGTCACAGATCAATGATTTGCTTTACACTGGTTGACAAAACAAATCCTTATGAACTTAATAAAAAATTAACAGAAAGTGATTATTTTTGGCAATTTATTTTAGATAAAATGGCTAAGTATGCCTAGCATGTTTATACAATAACAGATTTGATGTAGAATTTTGACCTCGAAGATTGATGAAACATTGGCTTGCCCCACCAAGCAGGTAGGATATCACTTGAGCTGGTGATGCTGATGGGTTGGATGAAAAGTAGTTTACAACAGCCCCAGCAACATGAGGAAAGGCCATGGATGTACCAGAATTTCTGAGTGTTCCTGTGTCACTCAAATGGACTGCTGACAGAATGTCTGAACCTGGTGCCAGGATATGGACACAAGAGCTGCAGTTGGAATACCATGACAAACCATCATTGATATTTGTTGCTCCCACTGGTACTGCAGTCTCCAACACTGTAGGGAGACTGGTAGCTATCATTTCTTCCAAGGTTCACAATTGGAAGAGGTAAGTGCATCACACTCTATTATTAGTTAATTTGAGTGCGCCCTCTTGGTATCAGCCAATCAGACATTAGAACAGAATCAACCAATCAACAAAATGTCAGAATCCTGACACAAAGTCACATGAAAATGGCAGCCAAAACCGACTCCTTTGCACTCAGTGGAGCGAACCAACTTACCATTGGCTATTATTGGACTGACATTACAGGCATTTTCATTCTAATTTTCTGCAGCAACAATGACTGGGACACCGGCATCAACAGCACTTTAGACAGCAGAATCCATGGCTGAATTTCCTGATCCACCAAGAGACATACTAAAGACAACTGGTGTTCCTTGTGATGTAATGTCATTGACAGACCAGTTGATTCCATCATCTCTATGGTAGAATTGCTGATGAATACCTAGTAGTTCTGAAAGAAGTTACTACACAATGAGCAGACTATGTTGAGAAAGTCAGTGCAAAGATAAGCAGCATCTCAGACAAGCTGACCGTCCTTGAGGTCTCCAATGAGACAGGCCTTCCAACTGGCAGAAGTTGAGTCCATTACAGCTAATGTCAGAGAAAAGATGATTGAGCAATGTCAGAACCAAAACAGTGGTCAAAATCTGTGGGGCCTGAGCAGAATATTATCCAGATCAGCACCTAACTATTCAGGGGCGCAGTATTCTTACGCGTCAAATGGAGGATCTGGTGTTAGAGTCTATGTACTTGATACTTGAATCAGGACAACTCACAATGACTATGGTGGAAGGTCAGTGTTTGGAACAAACACTATTGGAGGAAGTAACAATGACAACCAAGGTCATGGAACACACTGTGCAGGAACTGTGATGGGAACACAATATGGTGTTTCTAAAGGAGCAACTTCTGTTGCTGTTAAGGTCTTAAATGATAATGGTGCTGGCTCAACAGCATCTATTGTCACTGTCTGCACATATAATATGCTCAGAGTTAACATATATTACTCTGTGATGTGAAATTGGCCATCATTCATGTGCAATCAACATTTTCCGACTTCCTTGGTGGCCACCGGGCAACACGGCTCCAGCCTCTTTTGGTGGTCTCCAGCACAATTGTTTTTCTTTTTTTATCATGCAAATAGAGATTCTGATTCAGTATGATCCCTGATCTTTAAAAAAAAAAACCCAAACTAAAACACTGCAGTTACCATATGATTTCTGCTCAAACAGGAATCCAGGATGATCCACACAGGACTCATCCTGGGATACTTTCGTATTTTAATATATTCCCAGATAGCACTCCAAATCAGGCCAGCGTCTTCTGTATGTCAACCGCCTCAACATCACCGATGTCGTGCCAATGTTGATACGATTTGGAATGCTATCTGGGTACTGCATGTTTTATGGCAATCAACATGATTTTGTAAGTACCAATTATTGTATGATTTCTATTAATTGATAGTCTAAAATATTACATATGTTAGGTTTCTATAATATATTGTGCTGACTTATCAGATCAGCCAATTATTTGGCATTTATTCATTCAACATAAGTTGACTTGATTAATTTAGATTCATGTTTAATTAGAATGAAGTTTAATTATATGGCTATGATTGAGAAAATGTAACCCAGATAGCATTCCAAATCAGGCCAGCGTCGTTTCTACATCATTTTGATGTCGCCGACGATTTGGAATGCTATCTGGGATTCAGCCTAGTATATCCATTAAAAGTATATGAAATGGTAATCTTTGCTAATGAAGATTAATAAAAAGCTTGATGCTCATCCTGAAGATTGAGATTATTTATCCTGTGTTCAGTGTCAAACGGAAGTGCAATGCAGTAGACCAACAAAAAAGATGAATGGTTGCCTGGGATATCTCATATTTCCAGGGCAAGTCCACTTACTCCATGCTGCTTTTGTTGTGTGGCCTTGCCATATTTCATGGCAATGGCGTGGTTTTTTTCGCTGTAGCCCTCTAGCAGAAATAACGCATGTGACTATGCAGCTCTGCCAATGCAAACATGCACTAGCGCTTCAAAACGCTCAACCGTCACTGCAGGCCGCATTGCTGCACTAAATACAGATACATTTCGTAAACAATGGTGCTCCACAGATTGCCGCGACCAATTAAACTGCATGGGTAAGCAAAAACCACGTAATGGATCCCATATCCAACAAGGCGCATAGCGTAGCTACGCGAAAATGGCACATTGGCTTAGTCAGCTTATATGACCAGCTGCCAGAGGCAGATGTTATGATGAAATGATAAGGCTTGGAGTTCAAACCATGTTACCTATTTACCCAATGGGTGGGGTCTTTTAATTGCCTCATCATAGACAGCGAGTACAAGGCGCCTCCAATTTAACATCACATGTGAACGACATCCAGCTGGGATGTACCTCATGTAGAGTGCCTGGGCCGGGGATTCGAACCCAGGAGCTTCAGCAGAGCTGGCCAATATGGAATTGGTGGATGCCTGAACCATTAGACCCCCCAGCTGCTGATTGTACCGCTGGAAGCAAAGTTGGCACTCGCCATCACATGCCACAACAACTAGCTAATCAGTACTATCCCACATGCCCACAGCTGATTGGAATTGCAAGAATGGGGTGTATTCATAGTTCTGAGTAGAATAATATTGAAAAAATGTTCGAAAATTGGCCGCTTCTCATTGGTCAGGTGTCCAGAGTGGTTAAGTAGAATTGCTCTATTGCTATCAAGGACAATCGGAACTAAATAAATTTGATACCATTTGTTGTTCAAATTAGTCAAAATGGAGCAAAGATACCAGTGTATTTTACATTATTGTGATATCATCAAAGAATAACTACCAAGAAGCGCCACTCGCTATACTTTACATTGTAAACGCTGCGCCTCCTTTTCCCAGCATGCATAGCGTGCTGGAGTTCTTTAACGCCCCTAGTGGATAATAAAATTCATTCAGAAATTTCCAGTCAAGTGCGTAGATTACAAATTTCATGTGAGCTACACATTAAAATGTTATTTCCACATTATTTCATTGTCATAATGGGCGAATGGAGCTAAATATTACCATGATTGACACAATGTTACAAGCATTAGATCTGAACGCTACATAGGCTTATCATGTCAAATGACGTCATAATCGGTCAGTATGATGTCACTCAATAGTCGCCGATTGTTCTCTGTTCATGACGTAATCAGCTCGGTTAACAATGCGCCTCCTTTTCCCTGTAGGCATAGCGCGTCCTACTTATGAGAGTGTGGGTTCTTGATACTTATTATTCTTTGATATCATCAAAAACAGAGGGGCTTCACGTCCCATATTTTTGCACAAAATAGGGCTGATCAAGACAGGAAGGTGCCAAGGCAATGAGGCCAAAGATTGATAAAAATAACATGGTTTCTGACTGCTATGCCAATGGCAATATACTACTGCTGTTTCAATCTTGCTCTCTGAACTGTTTATGAGCCACATTTCATTCCCCCTGTCATTACAAAATAATATACCAAGTATGACTGACCCGGAAGATCTCTTCAAAAAGGGATTGGTATACCAAGAGACAAATTCATTTTAACAGCATTTTTTATCTTGTTTCCATTACAGTGACTTATGCACTCAGACTGAGCGTATTCAAGTTGCATGGCGGAAGTGCCTTAGACAAGCCTTAGACAAGCATGGAGGTTGCCTTACCACACTCACTGTGACATACTAAGGAACCTAACTAATGGTTTGTGTGAAGTTCACACTTTCATGGCAAGATTTGCCAAATTTGTTCTGATGGCTCTGCACAACAAGTGCGGCACAATTAGACATACAGTGAACTGTATGCTGCAGACTAACTGCACCTTTGCCAGAAATGTTAAAGACTTAGCTCGACTTTCAAACTTTGAATTGGACAGTCTTAATCACATAAATGTGAAGGCACTGCTATGTCACGTAACTCGCATCTGTAAGGAACAGTGCAAATCTGACAGGAACATTGCATGTTTAGCATCAGTTCTGAGGGAAGTTACTCTAATAAGAGACAAACTCATGGAATGCGACCTGCGCAGGCAGGAAATTGAAGAAATAATTTGGGACATTTGTGTTAATTAAAACATGAACATTTACACATTTTAATGGATCTCATGATTTAAATTTTCAAATTTAATTTGCACCTACTTCTGTACCTGTGTTTGGTATGAAATAAATATAATATATCTATATATAGAAATAGAAATAGGAATTACCTCACCTGCATTATCAGTAACTAAGGCCAATGATTTGAACTACAATACATTATATAAACAACCATCTTTATTAAGTGAATGATAGCATCTTATACTAATGTTTATTTCTTTACAGTATTATATTTACACTACAAAAGTACACGCTACTCATTAGTCATAAGTCATCTTGTAACAACAGGAAGTAGAGGTCGCCATTGCATAACAGAGTCACACAAGTAATGTAACTCTAAAATAAACAAACATAATTACGATTTTTAGATAACACCATCATGAAAATATTTGCATGCAAAACATTTGCTATTCATACATAAATACTCCATATGTTACATATTTACTTCATAAAGAAACTGTAATTTTCCAAATATGTGAAATATGACTACTCAACATTTTTACAGCTTTACATTACAGTGACAATACAAATACTGCCCATTCATTTGAAATTGTACATACATGTTGATGAAATAAACAAAAGAAGATAGTCCGACTATATTTAACATAATAAGCTATCAAATTATTGTATGGTTTGCCCATAAAGTAGCATTTGTTGGTAGAGGTGGCATCAATGCTAAACTCTGCATTTCTCCATTATACAAAACACCTGTAATAGAAATAATAATGAAAATCGGAGATGAAACTTTTCTATGAAGTCAGGGAAATGGAGTAAAATCTTTCCTAAATTGACATGCAAAACTTGCTGACACAACCTTCCCTATAACAGCAATGAACCAAAATGTTACTGACCTCCAATAACTGACCTACTGAGGTGAGGTGACCTCTTAACCAGGGTGCCCTCTGGCATGATATAAACATACTAAAATTGACATCAGGACTAAGCTTATACTACTCTCAGCTATAATCAATGTCATCCGTGTGTTTATTCACAATATAATTTTAAACACAAAAAAATAAAAATTACTAAGGTAAACTTTTGGGAAAGTTGAAGTCAGTAATTTTAGACACCTTGGGTAGTGGTTGACCATAAATCCCTAATTGTTGCACCAGATAGGGCTGATCAGGACAGCCAGGTGCCAAGGCAATGAGGCGAACGATGAAGCAACCTTCCAACATGGGCTGGATTTGAACCCAGGGCCCAGTGGTGTCAGAAACCTTTGGAATAGCTAAGAGCCTTGTCAGAATAGTGTTCCATTTAATTATAACACACTATATGTAGTATAAAAATACATAGATAACCAAAGTTATATCACCACTGAAAAAGTAATAAAATCTAACATTGAAGGTTTAATCCTGACCTTTGGAAGTTCATTAGAGTTTGATTTCCAAGCACAAAGGTCTCATTTTTACAATTCACCAGGAGCTTTCACTCATCTCTCATGGGCTTTTAAGGTGGTGCTGGTGGTGGATTAGGGCTTTACGTCCTGTATTTCTGCACCTGATGGGCTAATTAAGACAGGTAGGAACCATGGCAATGAGACAAAGGATGATACAGCCATCCAACATAGGCTCGACCGGGAATTGAACCTGGCACCCAGTGGTTGGAATGGGCTTCTAAGGTAACACAAGGGGTGTTCAGACAGCTGTATTAGATTCATGAATTGAGCCAACTGATATCATCCTAGTTTTATTGGTATATGCTAACACATTTATAATAATACCCATTATTATACCAACCTGCTATACAAGCTGTTAAAAATCCAGCTATGTTTCCATTTACAGCTGCTCTAAAAGCTATTTCTGAAATATCTCCCCTCCTGTCTGGGGCAACAGCTGCTAAAGCACCAACATAAGTTCCAACAGCTGAAACACTTCCAAAACCACAACAAGCGTACGTTGCTATGACGGCAGAACGTTCCTGTGGGTAAGAAGATGAAAATAAAAATATATATTTGAAATATGGGCAATCACCACAATTTAAAACAATTATAAAAGTTGTCTAAGAACTTGAAGGTGATTTTTTTTGACATTTTAATTGCAGTTTTTGGTTCCTATGTACCCATCCCGTTGCCATGACAATAACTTCTCTGGTATAATACAGTACTTCCTGTATCAAAATCTAAACAATCGTTAGAATGTATGGTAGATAGATGGATAGATATATTTTATTGACACTTTTTTAGGTCAAATTTGACCTATTTGTCGTACAGTAAAAAATATTGTTATGATAAATACTTACAGCTATCATTCCATCCTTAACAAGAACACCAAGATCTCTAAATGATATAAATTCGTCCACAAAAATCTTGATTCCCAGCAGCTTCGCCACTTTGCCTGCATCTTCTATTTCCACTCCCATGATGGCTGATAAAGGCCATAGAACAAATGAACAAATCAGCTAGAAAAAACCAAAAAACGCCATAATGAATCATATGTGAGATTATCTTGGTCCAATCATCTTCCTAAAGCAAGCCACACTCCTCCACAGGGCTACGGCATGTGCCTTGCTAGAAATGGGCTTGATTAGCTGGTTTTTGTATATCCAGTTTGATTGGTCTCGATGCTCTGTGGGCCAAATTAGCGCAAGTGTTTAAAAAATGTATCTATATTTAGCACAGCAACGTGGCCTGCAGTGATAGTTGAGCGTTTTGAAGCGCTGGTGCATCGCTTGCATTGGCTGACTTACTTAGTCACACGTCTATTTACCGTTAAAGGGTGACAGTGAAAAAACCACAGCATTGCCATCAAATCTAGCAAGGCACGCGGAGGAGTGTGACTTGCTTCAGGAAAACCGGTCCAGTATCAGAACTGTTTTAGTTAGCCTTTGTGATGTCAATGCTCTGTGAAAATAACCTCAAACTGATATGAATATAATAGTACTTAAAAGTAAGTTTATATGCATGTGCTCTTCACAAAGAAAACAGAATCAACTTTAATTTTTCAATGGCACAAAGTATACTGTTTGCCAATAAAGGTTCAACTTCTCATGACTTCCAAGATTGTATTGTCCCAGATAACACTCCTCATCAGCTAGACATCGGCTTGATGACGGCAGCTGAAGGCCAGCATCGGAATGATTTAGACCTGATCTGGCTTGCTATCTGTTCTTCTTCACTTAACTACTACGCACTAAGAAAACGTTACCTGAAATCGCATCCTTGCTTCGACCATTTCCAAACAACATTCCAAAATTTCCTTTTTTTATGTATAATGACTTGTAAACAACTATAAAAGTGGTCGAAGCATGGAATCAAAACAAATTTTAATGGCCGCTCAGCCAATCAGACGTGACGATTCATCAAAAGACTCAGCACAAAAGCGTTGCAACTACCTTTTTTAGACCAGCAAGTTTTCTTAGTGCAATGTCCCTGGTAACTTGCCCCATCATATTGACACCCACCAACAATAACCACCAAACGCCATTATTAGAATGATGTATAATTCGATCCGGGATGATGTCAGGGACCGACACGTTCAGGATAACAGCAAGAGTTGAAAATCAGAAAGTAGATAAGATGTTAAGGGCTAACCTGAAAACAGAGCTCAGGGTATCCTATCAGAGAGCCAAGATATCCAAGTAAAGCATCCAAGAATGCCATGAGAGCAATAAAAGCGATGAGGTTGACCATGATGGAGGCAATGACTGCAATGGATTCCATGGCACCCCGTGCTGCAGCTTCAACGACATTCCGTTCTTGGCTGTAGCGAATTAGGAATACATATAGTTTATATAAAACAGACATCACTATACTATTAAGACCAACAATGGTCCAACATTTCATGGAAGATTTATTATATTGGTAAATCAAACGACATTATTGAGTCACACACCTAGAACCTAAATTATAAGGGTTGGATATTTAGCCATGTGATTTTAGTGGTTAAGTCATCTTGCTTTAAGGTGACATATATCTCACAATGTTCATTTTCTAGTTCAGTATTCAAGTTTAAACTTGCATATATCGATAAATTATACAGTGTATAAAACATCAATACCTTAGCCAATGATTGGCATCTTTTCTCAGAATTATATAACTCAGCGAATAGATGTGGAAAGAAATAATCACCATTTGGGTATATCCACATCCTCCTCTGTTCTTGTACAAGATTGTTCAGTTTCAGGGTAAGACAACTTCGCCATGGCAAGGGCGGCAGGAGCGGACATGATCGCAGCCGACAGTAAGTGCTCCGGCGATGCCTACAGGGTAAAATAAAAGATGAATAGATTCAGATTCAGATTCATTCATTTTTTTTCGCATTCATAAAATATAAATTGTAAATTACATTTTCAAAACTTTTTGTACATAATGTGAGGAGACCCCACTAAGAATTATCCCTTCGCTATCGTGGGACCACCTACAGGGAATACACCAATGTTACACCATATAGGCTACACTTTCTGGTTGCGTGTCTGCAATATCTCAGATTGATTTTTATAGAGAGCTTGTCTTTATTGTAAGATGAAATAATGACCTGAAACAAATGTGTCAAAAAATGATGGTACGAACATGGAATCACTTTAACTATGCCGTTTCAAATCCTGGGCCTCCTTATGGCAAGGGTGGTAACACAGTGGGTGAAGACCTCAAACCTCAGTGGCTAAAGCCCCGTTCACACTTTCACGAGTAATAAGAGCGCCAAGCGACCACGGATGTCATAGAGGGACCATACGTGCGCAGTCGTGCCTCTGTTAATCATGTATAAATTATTTCGACGAGCGTTTGTGAGGCACTTGTAGATCGCTCGGCGAGTGGTCCACGAGTGAGGGAGGAGAGAGCTAGGGATGGGCATGGGTGGCCATGGATGAGCACGGACAATCGACATAAAAACAACAGGTGGGCCACAGGTTCGCCGAGTGTTCCACGAGCTGTAAAGCCACTATCTCACATAGCCGAGTGACGATGCAGAGTAATGACGATCGATGAATCGGCTTTACTCTTGGTCATTTGATGCCTGGAAAAAAGCAAGTCAGCAACGACTCGCCAATTGCTGGCAGATTGCTGGCAGATTGCTCGCCGATTGCTCTCTGATTGCTCCAGGATTGCTCCCTGATTGCTCCCAGATTGCTCGTCTTCTTTACACGCCGACCACTCGGCGAGGCAATCACGTCCACACAGCATTCCCTATGACCAAGAGTACTCCCAGAGTGACCAAGAGTACTCCCAGAGTGACCAAGAGTACTCCCAGAGTGACCAAGAGTACTCCCAGAGTGACCAAGAGTACTCCCAGAGTGAATGGCGAGTGCATGGCAAGTTAACCCCATGTAAATCCCAAGCAATTTTAGAGCAATCTGGGAGCAATTTTAGAGCAATCTGGGAGCAATCGGCGAGCAAACGGCGAGGCCTTGCTCACTTACTTTTTTTAGGCATCAAATGACCACGAGTGAAGCCGACTGATTGCTTACCAGCAATCGTCATTACTCTGCATCGTCACTCGGCTATGTGAGATAGTGGCTTAATAAGAGAGTGAACATGAGTGAATGGCGAGTATACTCAAATGGACAACCTCCGTAGATCACTCGCCAACCACTCATACATGCTCACTTGCCATCCCCACTCGTGACAGTGTGAACGCCCCTTAACACAGCTGTACATATGTATCATCATCACCATTATCACTCGATAATAGTTGAATTGATTAATGGAGCTTGCATGGGTCTCTCTGTAGCTGCTGGGTGGCATTATGCAAGCGACAAAATTTGTCTTAATGATGCTTCCCCACTTATTGCAACTTGTTTTGTTATGATACGTTAATAAACTTGAGTAGCGCTCTGTACATGATATGCACAATTTAATTAAGCCTGTCTAGTTATCCCATGACTAGCATAGGCATGATTGACCTTACTGGTTAACACGTAGTTACACACAACTATCTTATGAAAAAGTACATACCCCAACTTCAATTAAGACAGCCATATAAGACCCAGCCACTGTAGCAAATCCCCCAGTCATGATGGCGTGAAGTTCTGATTTGGTTAACTTGCTCATGTAAGGGGTCACCACTGCCACAGATTCTGCCTGTTGAGAGAGAAACAGATTTAGCACCAGGGAAGAATGAATGTGGTTTAGATATTTGGATTTATATTACACAACAATCTCTAGTTCATTTTGGTGCATTTATTGGCTTTACTTGAGCAGCTGGCAATTAACACAATTATACTCCACCTAGATAGTTTTATTATTCTGAGCAGGATGTAACAGCAAAAATGTTTGTTAACTCCCTCCTGAGTGCAAACTGAACTTAAATTGCTTAATAATAGCAGTAAGACAAATCAAACAAACAAATTGGCAAATATTTCTAGTGGAGTATAAGTTAGTTATATCCCTCATAGTCAGGAGTTAGCTTACATTTTTGCTGCCTTCGCCGTCGGGATATAACCAACAAAAATGTTAGTCAACTCCCGACTACAAAGGATATAACTATTACTTCTAAACATCCTGGTAGTTTGTATTGGAGTGTTTTAACTTAAGTTAGATAATCTACATGGCAAAATGTGCCACGTGCATTTTCCATGAGAAGGATAAATGCATGGAAAACACATGGTTTGTTAGTTAATTATAATGAAGAAAAAACCATGCGTTTTCCACGCGTTTATCCAAACGCATGGATAACGCACATGGCACAATTGGCCATGTACGTTCCTTTGGAATTAAGAATCATTACTCACCATGCCAATGAAGATATTGGTTGCTGCATTAAGTGATTCTATGGCTGTGGTTCCCATGGTAAACTGCATTAACCAGGCTATCCGACGGACGACCATTTGCATTAAGCCCCAGTAGTACAGGATTGCAATCACTGAACTGAAGAAAATTACTATTGGAAACACCTGGATGGAAAGAAAAGGCATAAATGAGGAGGGACAGTTTATCCAATAATTGTACACAAATCAGTAAGAGATTAATTCACATATTTACTTTCTTTCTTCTTTCTTTTTCTTTTTATTTTGTTTAGCATTGCATTTGAAACATGTAGAATACAGTACAACTCTTTATATTTATAAATGGCTCGTCAGATAGAGGCTATACATAGCTATACGTCTGTTGATATACCATACTATCTGCTGCTAAACTAATCCATCTGTCCAAATCTATCCACAGGAATCCAGATCTGGCAAGACACCTACTGCCATCTGGTGTTAATACTATGTAGAAGGAAAATACATGTTATGCTTAATAATTCATAATAATAGAAATTTTATGATTCAGAAATGATATTGAATAATTCATTAATTCTCAATTAAAGTAAATTGTGATCCAAATTTGAATGGCTTAAATTTAATCACGTAAACAGGCATAATTTAATATAGCAGAATAATGAATGGGTCAGTTATTGAATCGATTTCAGGAGACTGAGCTAGACAAACACGTTGGAAACTGTAACCTGGCTGGAAAAATTGGAATCAAACTATAGTAGAATCCATAATAATAAATGTCCAATTGGTTTTCCATCATATTATATCACAAGGAAATGGACAAAAAATGTTACGAATAAGTCCAACCCCATCTCTCTAACCCATAAAAACCCTCTCTGTATAAACTAACTTCAAGTTCCAATGATAATATTTTGGTATCTTGTTCTTATTATGGCAATTGTTACGGAGACTACAGGAAACTAAGTTATAAATAAGACTCAAGACAGATTTATTTGCCTTCATACAATAATATAATAAAAAATGGAAACAATCAATATGCTCTATATACAGTGTATGAGAGGCCAGGAGGAACACTCTAAGACACATTAATAACATTAATTCAAAATAAATATAACTGAAGAACAGGTGAACATTTATTTTCTCTTCCAAGACCTGTTGACTGTAATGAATCTAGCATTCCGAATGCAGATTTCAGAACACGCATCACCAATGATTCTCCTTCTCTAGTTTTTGAAGACAAATTTTGATAACCATAGTGACTGGAATCTGTCGGATTCTTCCTGGGGCCTGCCCTACCTGATTTATTTAGGGTGAGGGCCAAGCTCAGTGGTAGCGCGCTGGGCTTCCAACCACGGGGTCCTGGGTTCAATCCCGTTGAGCCTAAGTTGGATGGCTGTTTCATCCATCATCTCATTGCCATATTCTTATTAGCACATCAGGTTCAGAAATACAGTACATAAAGCCCTAATCCACCCATCCACCACCTGATCTATTTCAGGCTCAGCTATCACTCTAACAGGTTGACAAGAATCGTAGCTGGGAGCTCAGCTGCATGGTCACATTGCCACAACTTTAAGTCTCAGCTGTCTGTAGCTTTTATTGTGACAAGATATATATGACAAGGGGATGCATGTGGTATATCATCATGAATTGTTTTGTATACCTCGTAATTCTCACCTTGAAGGCAACCGGGTGCATCAAATATCCCTCCTCCCCGAAGACAAACTTGGACCCTGCATCGGTGTACTCCAGAAATGCTCGGACAAGCTCTCCCATAAACTTGAAAGCTTGGTATCCTTTTGACCATCGAAGAATGATAACTCCCAAAGTCACTTGGAGACCAAGACCCCATAAGACTGGCTGCCATTGAACCTAAATGAAACAAGAATGAATTGTTGTTAAAATGTTATGCTTATCATTTGATATGACATCTGTATTCTACAGGTATAAGAAGCTCTTTTTGTATTTTACAGCATTCAATTCAATTTATTTACTACTAGGATTCAGTTCATATTACAAAAAATAGACATATCAAAATAGATTCCTTTACAATAGGTGTGGTGAGCGACACCATACGGTGTATTTTCTCTTACAAATAAAGTTATATTATGAATAGATATTGAAACAATAATGTAATATACCAAAGAAAAGTAATATAATAATGCATATTATTCAAACAATTATGTACTACAATTAAGAAATTATGTTATGCATATTATAACATTGTATTACAGTATGGTATTGGCTCTTGAAATTCTCGGGCCTCCTCATGGCAAGGGTGGTAACACTGTGGGAAGACCTCGCACCTCAGTGGCCAACGCAGGGCTCTGCACAATGCACACATCAGTTATGCCTGTCTAACTATCCCATACCCGCTACAGACACGAATGATCTTACTGGTGAACACATAAGCTCCAGTTGATATCAAGCTCATTAAAGAGTCGCTGGACTATGATTCGAACTAAGGGCTTTAAGAGAAGCCAGCCAATGTCTTACCTGCTAGAACACTTTCATCTGAACAATTGATTGTATAAATATAATTTGTAATATGTTGCCAGAAGCATGTGAACGCATTTTTTTAATACCCTCCAATATGTTGCGATGCCAGTGCCTTGTCAATTAAATTTTGAATGTTTAGCAAAAAAAAATAAAAATGAAAAAGTGCAGTATAGGGGACCCAAATTTATGACCATATTTAACGAGCCTCGTTGCTATGGTCATGACGTCAAATGCTTGAATTCAACGGATGAAATCACAAACAAATGATGGCAATTTTCATTTTTTAAGGCAAAACACAGTTTATTTATTTTTCACGAGAGCTACCACTCCGATACCCCTGCTAATCTTCGCAAATTTTATTTAAATTGTGCGGAACCTTAAAAAACTCTAAATAACAATGTATTTTATATTTCATGGCTGCCAAATATGAGCATTAATTTGGGTCTGCGATACTGCACTAAACCCAAAAAAACCTTTATCATAGTGATAATACTGTCAATTCACAATCTAATCACTGGAAGAAATGCTAAAAAGAATGAGCAAAAGGAGCAGAATGAGGGGTCATGACATTTCTGTATGAACCATAAGACGATATAAAATACAATATTTAAACACATATACAATGTACACTAGTCACAAAAAGTTAGAGATATCTTGATAAAAAGTTCATCAAAGTACCTTGAAATGTTCATAACTGTGTTAGATGAACTTAAAATTACTTCCTATGATTTTTTAAGTGCATTGTCCCAATGGTGGTGCAGTGGTGGATTAGGGCTTTTACACCCTGTATTTCTGCACTTGATATGGGCTGGCAGGGACCATTGCAATGAGACGATGGATGAAACAGCCATTCAATTTAGGCTCAACCGAGATTGAACCCGGGATCCAGTGGTTGAAAGCCCAGCCCATTACCACTGAGCTAGGCCCCAACGCCGCATTGTCTCAGTGTTTGCTGTTGTAATGCTTATAGCCTAACAGAGTTCACATTGGTTCATAGACACATGTATTTAAACAGTCCCATATGATATTCCATGCAGATTTTGACATCATCAAAGAAAGAACTTGACAATAGTGGATTTTCACGGAAGGTTCTCTGTATTTCCACCAGGTGGCTGCAACAGAATACTGCAATTCTATTGGCTGAAAGTTCCCGCCCTTGGCTGTGGTTGGCTGAAGCAAAGTGCATCCTACAGCAGTATTTTTAGTGCATTTTAATGTATATTTGAAATTTTATCAATAAATTGATGTTTGTTAATTTTCTTAGAAAGTTATATTTATGGATTCAGTTGCATATTACCTACTGTGTCTGAAAAGCAAAATGAGTAAGAAGAGGAGAGGAAGGACTTATGTCTTGCTGACTCAGGGCTGCTCAGTGAAAAGACTCTATTGATAAACGTGGCCTGGGCATTGCAAGGCTTCAGGACCACTATACTCCGTTTCAATGTGAACAACGCCTCACACGATAACCAATGTAACTCAAGTGCAGGCACATTTGAGGCAGGTGAGAGGAACTCAAATGTCATGTTAGACTATTTGGACTGCTTGTATCAAATACAGCTACATGCTCGATGACATTCACAGGTACCTGACAACAAACCTAGACACAGCATCATCATCTCACAGAGTGTAAGACCATTTGAATAGAAAGAAGAACCAGAGGGCATTGGTGCTGTTCACGGATGAAAGTTGCTTCACCTAAAGCAAAAATAATCTGCAGTAACATTGTTGGAGACTTCAATGGGACCACTATGTTATTTTTACTGCTGTCACAAGAAGGCTAGGTGGAGATGGTGGTGTTATTCTATGTGCTGGTGTGTCAGCTCACTACCGAATTGAACTCAATTCTTATCAATGGTACTGGGACAAGCCAGTACTACCTTAACAAATAATTGATCTAGTCATGAAACCACTGTTTCAGCATCACAAGCCTGACTCGATCTTCATGGGTGAAAATTATTCAGCTCATCAAGTTTGCATCAACACTGCATGTCTACAGCTGGCTGGAATACCTCTGATTGAGTGGCCTGCACTCTCCCCTGACTTCAAAGGTTAAACCCCATCTCAAATCTATGGGATCAGCTGGGTTGTTGTGTTGAAGGTCATCATTCTGCACCTATGACCTTAATGACCTCTGGATAACCCTTAAAGAAGAGTGCACTACGATATCACAGCAGTCTGTAAATAGACTGGTGAACAGCACGAGACATCATTTAATTGATGCAAGGGGACACATGACATGTTCCTGAGATAATCATATATTGTTAAATTTTCATTCGGTGAGTAGTGTATGTCAAATAACATGTATTTGTACATGTAACTGTCTTTGTTATCATAGAAGTTGGAGAATTATAGTAGACTATAAGTGGGTGGCAAATGTTCTTTATGAAAATTGATGTGTAAATTACAACTGTGCATTTGGCACACACACACATACACACATGTTGCATAAACAGACTCTAAATAAACAAATGAACATCCAGCATTTTGCCTAACAACAGGCCAATATGTGGAAGAGAGAGAGAGGGAAAAAACACCCTGTTTTTTGGTTGGAGAGGGGGTGTTGCATCCATAACCCCTCCCCCCTCCCCCACCCCTCTCTGCTTCTCACAATAAAAATCTGCCAGTGATGTTCATCCGTCATAAATTCTTGAAAAAGTCCTTTGAATTAAATTATTGGTCTAGACTTGTTGAATTAAAACCTCAGCATAATGTCTGGCACTGTCAGCTGAACAACCATCATATAAAACAGAACATGCTTGATATCACTCTGACCAATAAAACATCATCAAAATTACATGTGCAAGAGTACAATGTTTGTACATATGGCTACAAATGACTAGGCAATAAGTTAAAAGCAATTTTGTTGTGACAAGTAAATGACATCGGCAAATGTGACCATACACCAACTTAATATGCTCAAATCTGACCTGGGCAATTTGTCCATTTATGGAAACAAATTACCCCATTGCCCCTTATACACAGTTCATGACAAGAATATACAATTGCTCTGACACACTATACGCATTTATCATCGTAATGAATTACTAACACGACATGAACCAACCAAACTGTGTTTTAGTTTGGAAATTCTCTTATTATGTCCCCTCACTATCAAAAGCCCTGCTGTCTGTCTGTCTGTCTGTCTGTCTTAATAAATGCATTACCTGCTGGATTATATGTTGTAAAAACAGCCCTGTCTAAACTAGCTTAATTGTGTGTTCAGATGCCAGAGGCAGACGTAATGATAAGATGATAAGGCTTATGGTCCACAACTTAATTATCACATTTATAAGAGTCTTTTACTATACAGAAACTTAGATATATTGACCATAAATTCCAAAAATGTTCAGCATACTATCATCCGCTTGTCTCAATAGCAGGCTAATGTAATTTGTCTCCAATGAAATAAACATGTTAAACCTCAATTTCACTTTAAATGTCCAAGTAAATTATCACTGTAAAAAGTTTACAAGCATATACAAAAACCAAACCTAAATTTCACATATTATCAAAGCCCATATTTCGTGATTGTGTCTGTAAATTATCATTTTGTCATTCATATGATGTCATTTAATCTCGTTGAATTACTAGATTGGTTCACCCAAGCAATTTTCCATAAGTTTATGGGCAAAGGGTGTCATTATTCAATTAGGTGGCTTGCCAAGGCAAGTTACGATGACCAGTTTTGCAAAATTGCTACATAATCTAGGCTAAATCCTGCTGATAATTCCATACATGTAATCTCCAATTATGTCACCCAAAATATACAGTATTGCGTGTACTTAACAATATACATATATATATATTAATGTAGAACATGACCAGGTTGGAATTAAGTTGGAAGCAATTAGCAAATTTAGAGGGTCTGTTTATTAAGGGTAGGCACTAAACCCAAAGTTTTATATACATAGACTGTCATAGAGAGGTGGGGGCCTAGCACAGTAGTAGTGCACTGGGCTTCCAACCACTGGGTCCTTGGTTCAATTCCCGGTCAAGCCTAAGTTGGATGGCTGTTTCATCCACCATCTCATCGCCATGGTCCCTGCCTGTCCTAATTTATAATTTAGCCCTTCCGGTGAAGAAATACAGGACATAAAGCCCAAGTCCGCCAACCCACTTTACATACATAGATTTGTGGCGCCTATGGATTTGGAGTTAGTCAACTCTTATAGTGTACTAAAAAGGTATTTAGTTGGCTACATTAAATGTCTCGTAAACTTAACTGACATAGTAGTTGGATCAGTAACATCATTACATAGTGAATTATCAAGCATGCCTGGGAAATAACCATTGCCCAACTTTGAATAAAGGCTCCCCACTGAAATTGTAAATGATATTTTGTGACTAGGTTATCTGTGTTTTGCCCTTGACTTCTTAGACAGTCCCTGTCCTTATATTAAATTGGCTTCGTCGGCAGAGTTGGTCAACGACTTTTAAAACCACTACATACTTAAAAGGTCAAAAAGATATTTTATTGTAAAAAACTGAGAAGATGAATACTTACCCGGGCTGGATCAGTGGAGGTAATAAATCCAAGAAATATGAAAATCAAAATTCCCACCATGGAAGTAAGGCGACCTCTGTCTGCGCCGACATCTAGTACTAAGAAAGTGATTATGCCTGCTAAAACTATAATGAGGGTTAGCCTGAAAAGGAAAACACATGTTGCTTTACTTATTTACAAAATTCGGGTAAAAATTAGTGAAATGGAATTAATTTCACACAATAAATATTCTTGTGATGGGCACTATCGTTGCCAAAATTTCACTTGACTAGGTTGTGAAAGACACTATCATTGCCAACATTTTACTGGACCAGGTTGTGATAGACACTATCGTTGCCAACATTTTACTGGACCAGGTTGTGATAGACACTATCGTTGCCAAAATTTTACAGGACCAGGTTGTAAATATATGATGATATTGGTGGTAAATTACGTCACAATATTAAGAATGGTGTAGGTGGCAATTTTGTTGGTCTTAGTAATGAAGGTAATTAATGTGGTGTCTAAAAAGTTTGGGGGGGGGGGGGGGAGGTTTGACAAATAAAATGTATTGGGGAGACCGATGAATTTGTTAATATTTTTAAATGAAAATGTACTTGACCAAGGAGGGGGGGGGGGGTTGCAACCCCCAAACCCCTCCCTAACCCGCCATTGCATAAAGCTGCATAGTTGTACATTAGTAATAGCACCACCATTAGTACCACCATCAGTGGATAAGCCACAGATTCTCCACCTTACTAATGAACTCTTCAATGACTATCTGTTGCCTGAACCAATATAGGGCTATGGGTCTTTATTTATTTGTTAAAGTTAACACAAAATAGAACAATTAACGAGATTCTCAATATTAATACACTGCCAAGCCACACAGCTTTTACAGACAGTATCTATGCAATTAATATAAATGCATTCATATACACCATTTGAGTGAAGTTTGAAAATCAATAAATCTTTGATACTGATGGTTGCCTTAGTTACCAAAACGAACTTACCATTTTATACCTGTCTTGAGTTTTTGGTTTCGTTGCCACCATTGTGCTGTGAAGCAAGGCACAATACAGTGAATATAAGGTTTAATACATTTTCCATAAATGAAGATAATAATGTACATAGCAGTCATGATAACGAGGAAAAGACTGCTATAAACATTGTGACGAATGGCAAAGCCCAAGTATATGAGGTAGAGGATAAAGAGAATAACTTTCAAAATTGTTTTCACAATGAGTTTGTTTCGTCCCCAGCAATCGTGCACTTGAATTTGAGTGCGGTTCACAAACTGGGAAAACTTATCATCCGGAGCTGGGAGGGCACTTAAACTGGTCGAGAGTTGGTGCTTTAGCGAATGCAATACAGGATTGCTAATGACGCTGATGTCATTTTCCGAAAAGTGGTCCTTCCGGTTTAGGGAATTCCTCAGCCGTGTGGAAGGTTCTGATACTGAGGACGATCGGATTTCACCAGACCCTGAGTTTGTGACATCATCATTTGATGCCGTGACGTCATCAGTATTTGTGCTCTTGTCCTGAGGTAGATTTTTGTTGTCTGCATGAATCTGTAAGTCTCTTGGCTGCAGTTCGATGGTTACCGCTCTGTTCTTGCCGCGTGTGTTTTCCTCCATTTTGTGAGAGTCTGCTCACCAAAATTCTATATCCTAAGGAAACGTCCTGTAAGAATTACCAGTCTACCAAACTAATAGATAATATTCCTACAAATGGGATCTGCTTCAAATGCATATCTATATCCTAGATTGCCAGATAATCTTCTGTCTCCCAGATGTTTGCAACTCCTAAAAATCCAAGAGAATCTCTGTGAGTATGTGCTCTCATCAGAACCCAATTGAAACACTGAATAAATGGCATATAATGTAAGTCTGTGCAAAGTAGTCTCTTGGTTGAGTGTTATCTATGTACTAGAACCAGTTGTGTTGCATCTGCATGGTAAACATTGAGAGGATAATCCCTTAATCTCAGCTTAAAGATCTTTCTTCATTTAAGATGTGTCCAAGTCCCATTATCTGGCTGTAAGTCCTTTTGGCTCTTGGTCCGTTTTTTTGTAGATTACATTCACGAAATGATACTAAGCTAGTTACATTCACCAGCCTGAAGCCATAAACAAATTCAACTTTGAAGTGTCCTGCGACCAGAACAGACCTGCACCACTGGGGCACATCCACACAAGTGTGGAAATGATGAGCAAGTGTTTACTGAAAAAATAACTTAATCCAGGCACGTAAGAGGCTTTGACACCCAAGTTCTGCCTCCTGGGGGCGAGATATGTCACAGAAACATAGATGTGTGTCCAACTTGTGACGTCACTAAAATGTCACCAACATTAACCCCACAGGCAGGGTGTTTCTATATCATTTTATCATTTAGTGACATCATGTTTAGATAATCACTTTGGGTCACTAAATCAATAAACATCACTTCCAACAAATTGAAGATGCTTCAGTGTTATGGAAACAAAAGCTGTCTAAAAAGTGCCAATAAAAGTCACCAATAAAAAGTGTGCCAATGGCCACCATTCAGATTGAGCCTGCACCACATCATTGGAGTAGCTGAGAGTGCTGCATAACATAACCAGGTCATTTCCTGGCCAATTAACAAAATATGACCTGACATGTAAAACAGGCCACTCGTCCATTACAACGATATTCAGCAGCAGCTGCAAGACCCATTGTTGGTGTAGTGAAATTGCTTTGGTTTTAGGTTGGGTTGCTTTAGTTATTTTTGTAAAAAAATCTGTGTAAAATTTGGTCAGATGATTAACAATTATGTACCCATGCATGCCTTTAATTGCATGTGTTTCCTGATCATGTTTGTTTAATCAGCTGCCCCAGGTAGATGTCATGATGAGATGACAAGTCTGTTGGGTCCACTTCAGCATTTTAAAGTGCCCTTTCACCGAAAATCTCTTCTGAGGTCAAAGTCAGTCACATGTGGTTAAAACTTCTCTTTAGACAATTTGTGTAAGAATGATGTGGCCCATCCATTTTGCAAAAAAAGACTATGAATGACTTAGCGGTCATTCACTTCAACAAGAGACCTCATGAGCTTATTGCAGTCTAAGTTGTTAGTCACGAGAACATGTTTAACTTAGTAAACCTTTTTGGCTATAGTGGTTTTGGGACTGGCCAAATGTCTAAGAAAGTTATCCTTTTTCACTGTCTTGTCTGCAGAATTTCCTTCGATCGATAGATAAATGGATAGATGGATATGGAAAGTTCTTGCCGCTAGCGAGGGTTGATTGATGAGGTGAGAGAGATGAAGAGTCCACCCATGTTACACATTTACCCTATGATTGAGACTTTTTTTACTTGCCTCAGCATAGACACTGAGTACAATGAATTGATAGTTCCACTAATGACGTGCATGGAATGGGGTGGTTTTAATGGGGAGGTTCAAGGGAATTTAAACCAAGTACGTCCGTGTAATTTATGCAAATATAAGCACAAGGGTGCCCATTAAACACCCCCGAAATACCACCGAACACATTTATCCAATGTGCCGCCACAATCTGCAACTATCATTATGACAATTGGCAGAAACCAATGAATAGTTTGGCCTTTCACCCTGCCAGCACGTTTGTCACTTGTTGTACCACTGAATTATCACTTTGCAGCTTTTGCCTGCCTAGTGATAAACTGGCTACTCATATCAATAGAGCACTTCCTTATCAGACTGGCCGAAGGTTTTTTTTTCTTCCAGCATTGAAATTTAAGGGCACATTGTTCTACTTCCCAAGAATCAGCTTAGCCCCCGATGCCTTGTGCCAGCGAGGGGTGGGGGCCTAGCTCAGTTGTAGCGCGTTGGGCTTCCAACCAATGGGTCCTGGGTTCAATTCCCAGTCGCGCCTAAGTTGGATAGCTGTTTCATCCATCATCTCATTGCCATGGTCCCTGCCTGTCCTGATAAGCCCATCAGGAACAGAAATATAGGACATAAAGCCCTAATCCACCCACTCACCCACCCTGTGCCAGCATTCATTATTAAATTAAAGGTCCTCCTTTGGACCCAGATTAAAATCCTACAGTGTCAAGTAAGTTAACTGTAATAGGGCTGGTCAGCTCTCATATGACCTTATAACCTTGTACCTGTACCCTAGGTCACGCATGAACTGAGCAGCCCTTTAAAAAATAGCTTCATTAGGGATCTTTGCTATTTGTATCTTGAGCAAGAAACGTCACCTTAGAATAGTTCTTAAAACTCCATCCTCCCTGTTTCATGTTATTGTAATGGAAGACCTCTGCAGGTGTTTTAGCACCTTTACATATGTCTCATAAAGTTGCTTGGATTCCAAATAAGAATCTTTCACTAATTAAATGCCTTTAGAATGCTCATTGACATAGTCTGCTTTGGGAAATTTAAAATTTGTATAGGGTTTTATACACAGCACCTATACTGGAAAATGAAAGAACACTGTATAGAATTATTACTTTTTTTAACTTAGAACATTTTTCCAGGGTGCTTATTCAGAAAATCTGTTTTCAATGAGTCCCTGGTATGGCCTTCCAGTTGGTAATTTTGAGGTGTATACTGCAAACTATAAGCTTATCACAGCATCATGACTTCTGCCTCTGGCAGCTGTTCTTATAATAAACTGCTGAGAATTAGCATCAATCTCCGGTGGAAGACCTCCAGCTCAGCTTGCCTGGAATTTGAACCGGACAACCCAGCTGCTTATATACAGCCATCCAGCTGCTCATTTAAATAACCTAGCAAGGTCACATTATAAGGGAGCGAGCTACACTTCGAAGCTTCAATGTCCCTCTGCTACCAGCCCTCATGACAGATCAATTAATGTCAGCCTGCCCAGCTGGACTAGTTTGACCCATACAGTTAATCCATATGCATTGTTCCTGTGGTTTTTTAAACACACTAGGTGACGCTTGATTTATCATGCCACCTAGTGGGTGCTTTGAAAATGGAGGGTATCCTGTTGGCTTGGACCTGCCTAAGCGTAAACACGTCGGGTCTACCTATCCCGCATGGCTGATTGGCCAAGCACTGAATTTTCTGATTGGCTGTGCTATTTTTAGACTGGCGAACACGTTCTGGTCCACGCATTTTCAATGTTAAAGAGAGAGATGCGCTTGCACGCTACCGGGAGGAATCCCTCCTGGTTAATGGCAGCCCCTACCTGCGTACTGCGTCAGCTAGACACAGCGGGCCAGCGAAGGCATCCTGTGGAATAATTAAGAAATTTCAAAATATAAATCTTAAAATAAAATTCCAAATAGCTCACAGCTTAAAATTGTGTGCACGTCACACAATCACACAGAGCTCTGCAAACTTTTGAAGAACAAAAGTCAGTCTTCCATCACAGAGACATAAATAGACAATAACCATGAGTTAAAGACTGCCACTTCACACCTGAAGGTATAAGTGTCATTATTGAAAGAGGTATCAACTGTCAGCAGTGTCCAACAATGCTAAGCTGCATGCAAATTACAATCCACTCATAGAACGCAACAGGAAAAACAAAATAGCTTAATTTGCATTAAATCAATTTATTGTGAAAAAAACATATATAAGCATTTAGACTATTGTGATTTTTCTGCTAATTGTGGATAATAGTCACTGTAGTTGTATTCTCTGAATGGAAGAGGTCTTTCCAGATATCCTGCAATACACAAATAATGAAAGGTTGATTCAAATCAATTGTACTATTTGGCATTCGTTTTAATTATTAACACTTATTAAATGATGTTTACCTAGGTCCCAAGCCTGAAGAATGGCAATTGTCAAGGCCTTGTGTTGCTTTTGGCACAATCCTGAAAACATAAAAAAGTTGCTGATACAAAGATATAATTAGTGGTATATTTAAAACCGTTAGTCTAGCAGAATTCCATGGACATGTATGCCATAATAGTTCATAGCATAGCTAAACACCCAATATAATATTAATATGTTATCTCCAGCGTAACTTATAAACCATTAAGGTATTTGTGATACTCACCAGTTTTTGTGTAAGAAATAATGTCACCAGAAATAGGTGAAATGAACTGCTTCAGAAGATCAATATGCTGAAAATGAAAAGTTATTAAAATTATTCTTACGTAAAATGGCCATATCACTTTTTGAACAGTTAGCAATTACCATGGGTTTATAAAATATAGAGAACAAATATTTTGGTTTACCTTTGGGTGGAGCGCTAAGTACTCATCACGGCAAATGGGGCATGGATTCCCAGTGGATATGTATCCTCCTCTCTGAAAATAGTAATATGATGAAGCGGTTGAGGAAAATTTCCAACTTTTCTTGTACATTTACATCTTGTGCATTTAACATTTACGTAGTTGGACTGAGATAGGTTACCCACCACGCAAGTCTTTCTTGTTCTCATGGGAGGCAATCGGCCTTTGTGATTTCGTCTGTACGGCACCCAAACGTGTTCACCCCTGTATGTAATATCATAAGCTGAAAAATATCAAAACTCATCAAAATCTAATTTCAATAAATGCGTGCACATCAAATGCAATGAGATTTCATCATTTAAAATATTACTAGCACCACTCACAACTACTTCAAAATTCCTATTACCATAAATGTATTGTGAATAAATGTTTTAGATAAAGAGTACCTCCAGTACTTCATATCGAAACGATTTGTTACCTTTGCTCTTCATATAACGAATGCTTGTGTCTACATCTGTGGGCTCATATTGATAGAATCGTTGTTTTATCTTCTTTTTCTCTCCTTCCTCCTCCTCATCTCCCTCCTCCTCATCCAGCAACAGGCTTGTTGTGTGGAACTGAGCTAGTTTTGTGTGATTCTCTCCACTAATTGCGAAATTCTGGACCTGAGAATTAAACAAAAAAGTGTGTCAGCATTACTTTTAAGGTGTCTCTGTCCGTAATTTCCAGGGATCTAGCCCAACTTTGAAAATGATTAGCCTTGGTTGGAAAGATTGTACAGTAAATGGTCATCTGGAAATGTAGCCACAAATGATAAAGTACAAAATAAGGTGAGCTACATGGCTATTGGATTAGCACAATGCTACGTCACAGTAACGTGGCTACTGTTAGAGAAAATCCTGAATTTCATCCCTCTAGAAAGTGTTCCCTGAGTGAATTTCATGGGCCACGTATAGAATTTAAGGCTGGTACCGGCGAGGAGGGGAGGGGGCAGGCGGGATCTGCGCATCCTGATGTGCTAATACATTGCCTTGGTGCTACATAACCCATTTTCATCCATAAAATGTTGTATAGATTTGTTTTACTAGTAAGATACAAATCTTTATTTACCCTCCGTGGTAAGAATTGTGATCTTTAGCATAGTATTAGTAAGCTATTGACAGTGACACCGAGCAAGTAAAATTAACAATTGGTGTGAAAACAAATTAGTATAAATCAAAATGGAAAGTATATAGGTACTAGTATCAATACATTGCCATTTGTGAATCAACAAGCATGCCTGCCATGGCCGGAGCAGTGGCAAGACTTGGCACGAGTCAATGTCATTGCAATTTACTATAGTGGAAACAAATGGATCAGGATAATTATTTGCATTTAGTTGTGCATATGTATACCTTGCTTGGTAGAACACTCGCTGAGTACCTCAGTTGTCTAAAATAGCGCTGTGTTATTGAGAGAGGTCTGATTATTCTAGTTGACAGCAGAAACTTTGTGCACAAGGTCGCCATGTTGCATTATCAGTGTCTCAAAAATGTAAACCACTCGGAATAACTTCTTTTTTAAAATTCAGTATAGGCATGCATTTAAAACATGTAAATGTGATACATATAAATTAAACAATTTAAACGTTACATAAGGTTGTGAAATCGGTAATTTCTATTCCGCAATATTTGTACTCGAAAGTGAAGTTTGTCAGGGTATTTGGAATTCGGTACGCAATATCCTCTTTTTTTTCCCGTTTTATGAGGTTGCACTTTTCATATCACGTAAAAACTGGAGATTATCATTGAATAACAAATTCATTTAAAAAAAAAATCACTTTAGTATTTTGGCGATGGGAAGTGTGTATGCACATATGGGAACAAATTCCGAAATTCCTATATTTCTCGGACGCACCCTCCGTGACGTCATACTCAGGCCTGTTGCTGAGGTATGAGGACGTGCTGATGGAAACTGTTGAATTTCTTTGGATTTATTGATAGATTTTCACTCCGATTCACACAAACATTTATACTTCATTGTTGGGAATATTTCTAAGACCATTTTGTCGTTTCTTTTGCAGATTTGAGGCTGAAATCGAGTGATTTTACAATGACGCCTCTCCAGCCGCATGGCTGACAAGGACATCGTGACAACGTCAGAGAAATTGGACAAATCAAGCCCAGTTCCTTGCATAATATATTCTTAGAAAACATTATCGTCTTCTTTTGCATTGTCTCACTTGTTAATCCAGAAATATATCTTTATAACGTCATTGGACTGCTTAAATAGTAAGTTTCAGAATGTCGTAGGTTGTGGAAGGGCAAATTCAAGATGGCGACCTGACAAGCTGACGACGATTGAACGTACATTATTGTACTTAGTTTATCTCATCGTGTTTTTGAATGTTTTCTTGGAAAGATCTGTGTTGCTTTTATGTTTAGGTGTGCAATCATTTGTCTTATGGTTATTAAGAAATTAATTTGTTAACGCTGCAGTGGAAAGATTGAAATTTTGCTGTTGGCGTTGTCCTCATTATAATAATTTATGCATAATTTCTAAAAATAGCTCAGCCCCTGGTGGCGACACCATGTGTGTAAATAATTGACAGTACTGCACACCTGTTGGGCAAACGATAGAACTGGCTGTCTATGGGGCAACATTTAGCCCAGTTTATCAGCAATGTATCTGAGTTGTGATATCATTGCTCCAGTTAATAAGATTTTTAGGCTATTGAGTTAAAATCTGATTCTGAACAATCATCTAGTACCAGTAATAACAGCTGTAACTCTGGACTTAAATGCCAAAGAACAGCTTGTAGCCACTAGAGTTGCAACAGTAGCAATGGCTCATCAATGCTGGTTGAAGCATGAGCCATAATTGTTGGGAAGTCGTTCATAACCATTTATTTACGTAGCAGTGTGGCTGTCGATTCTGAAATTGAAAAGTCTTTAAAATGAATAAACGGTGCATGTGTTGGAGGTGGTCTTGGAAGTCTCTGGAAATGAATTATTCCATTGAATAATGACAGCTGTTTAATTCTAAAATATTTAGTTGAAATATGAGATCAGATTTTTTTTTGTAAATGTTATTAATATGAGATTGGGTTGCATTGACTTCATTCTTCAATGAAGCAAAGTCCTATGCAAGAAAGAAGTTTTTAGTGTGTTCGGAGATATGCTGATACAGTGGTCTTAAATGTTGGTAGATTTTGGTCTCAAATGGTCCAAAATTCAACTTCAAGGAAACTAGCCGCCCTTTTGCACAACTTCAAAATGCTTATTGTTTATAGATCTTCCCACAAGTTGATACTTCACCCTACTGAAATTAATCAGAGTGCTGAGGTCAATTTAAATTGACTTGAGTAATGATGATGGCATAAGGGGAGGGGGGGGGGGGAAGTGGGGTTTTTGGAAACTGGATAGCTAGTAAATGTGAGGAATATATAACAAAATCGTATCTTCCGAGCGACTGCCCCATTCTTATAAATGAAACCTATATATTAGTATGCTCATACTTGGGACACCTGGATGTATATCCCAAGGTGCTAATGGTGGCATGATGTGGGTCTGACTTTAAAATTGACAGAAACTAGATTGTCAGTGCTATAGCATTTGAGTACAAAAGGTGAGCAGCACCCTTTGTAAATAGAATTCACAGGAACAACAGAATTGTCTAAGATTAGGTCATAGTGTCTTCACAAAAAGCACCAGATACGTTGGTGTTCTGATGAAAGTTATGCGCATAAGCTGCAGTGGTAATTAAGAAACCTAGTGAAGCTCTTCCGTGGTTTATTCGTAGTTCAGGATGTTGCGTACGTCGTGAATTACCTTTATAACATTATTGTGAGTTAGGTGCTCACACTTATAGCAAAATTCAACTTGCGTGCCTGTCAATTGACCAAGTTTAAGCAATTAAAGTGGCTTGGCATTATATTACAATCATTAGGTGTCTGGCATAAATAAATTCACTTCATTAGACTACATTTGTCAGTGTCAGCTTGTCTATGATCATCTTGAATTTGACCTTGCTCAGATTTTGTTCGGTTAAACTTGTAATAGGTCTATGATTGATTCAATGAGGTAAATAAGTCGATAAAGCATAAATATATATTGGTATTTCATGTGTAGATTTCCTGGTTTGCATAATGATAACCTGATTAGTAGTACAAGAATGACATTGTACAGATTTAAGTAAATTAGCTTGAGTTGTCATGGATGATACAGTGTCATGATATTAGTGACCGTAACAATATCTGGTTATGTGTGTCACTTCCGCAAGAACTATTTCACTCAACAGATCCTTTAACTTCTTGCAGGGTTATGATTGTCGACATGGAGGAGGCAGGGGATTCGCATCGAGAAGAGGTCATCCGTGATGCTTTGAATGAGAGCTCGGTAAGTTTACTATGATTATATATGAAGATAATTAATGATGAAATTATGTCAATATTTTCTTCACCAGTTGGAATTAAGTCCTTGTAGTGCTGTTTCAGGAACAAGGTGCTGAATTCATTGATGTGATTTTGAGAAGTAAAGAGATTTAAATAATTTTTGACATGTTACTAATAATGTTTTCTTCTTTTGCAACACCAGGATGGCTTGAATCCAGAAGAACTGTTGGAAAACTTATCGCCGATGTTGTGTGAAAAGGGAGGAATCAAGAATGATGATGATGTTCAAGATATCACTGAGTAAGTTAAAATTCATTGTTGTGAATTGGATAAATACGGAGACTTAGTGTTGACTCGGTAATGGCTGAAATCATAACTTAATCATACAGCAGTTTTAGAGCGAGTGTGGACAGTTCAGGGGTAAATGAGACGGATCAGAAAGATTGTAAAGTAATTGACCAACTTGCTTACCCCATTCTTAATGTCCTCATCATCAATACTAGTAGTTCCATCAGTCTACAAGATTATAGAAATTGCATTGCAACTGCACAGAAAAGGGGTAAACTTGGGTCAAAAGAGGTGAAAACAAGTTTTATTGGCCAGATGTTGGGGTGATTATTTCATTTTTATCAAATGTTTAATCAGTCTGAGAATCCTGCTGAGGGTGCAACTGTCCATGCTCCCTCTAAAACTGCTGTAGTTAATGCTTAACAGGCAGGATCATAAGCAGAAAGTCTTTGGTGCTGATTTTTGAGACCAACTGGTAACTTGACCTAATTGGTATGGAGTCCAGACAACTGGTTTTACCTTATATGGTGCTGTACAATGTGTACAGTGGAACCCCACTTTAAGACCACTTATTTTTCAACTCAATTGTATTCTTCCAATGTATTTAACCTCTATGAAAACTGCCTCACCATGACGACTAGTCAATGGGTGGTCGTTAGCACAAGGTTCTACCAGCAACTACATGTCAGTACTTGCTGAAATACATTTGTCTGTAAAGGGTCTTGTGTTCATGCATAATGCAATGCTTAATGCCGTTAAACTTCCAATCTGAATCATCTCTTGGTGGACTTTGTACCTTTTTGCAAGAATGTTTGACTATCATTCATGAAGACTCTTCCCTTGTGCACTGAAAGCCAATTTTGTTAAGACCACCCCCACTATTAAGAACGCAATTTTAAGGTCCATACAGCTGTGAATAATGCCTGTGATCTGACACAATGAGGAAAGTTGTTTGATTAACTTACAGAACGAAAACAAATTAACTCGATTGTGAATCTTTTTGTAAAATTAAGACTTAAGTTGTTGTGAGATAACATCAGTGATGGTATTAATTCTTGGGTTTCATTGTACTGTGTAGAAAAGTAATGCTGCACAGTTGGGATTGATGATCAGTGTCTTATGCTTATGACAATTACTGCAGTGCATTTTTATGGCATGCTCAGAATGTTCAGGTTAGGGATTTTTGGAGGGCGTATGTATCATCAGCTCTCGGCTCTGAAATACACATAATTGTTATTTCCTTTCTGAGACTGGGGCGAACTGTTCAACATACTCCCCCAAAACAGTTCTCCAGGAAACTCTAGATGTTCTGAAAAAATTACATTTATTGTATTGTCTGACACGTCCTACAAGTGCCATTTCTCTTATCGAACACTAATTGTTTGATAAGATTAAAAATAAGGAAGGATGTTTTGAATGATTGGAGTTCATTGAGCATCACATATTACAGATCCCAGTTGAGATTGTGTTTATCTTATGACAGCTCTTGTGGCTAATGGTTATCGTTATGTTATGTTAATTCACTGTTTGATTGTCTGTCCTGGTAATGAGCAACACCGTGTTAACCTTTTTTTGAATGCAACTAAATTTATTAACAACTTCTTGTCTCTAGATGATATAACTAAGTTTACAGCAATAATGACAAACAAGGAACCTGAGTTATTAATTAGTTTAGGAAAGTTTCTCCTTCAAGCTGATGTGTAGAGAAAACCATCTCCTGTATCCACACAGTTATTAATTTAGTTTATTAGTTTATTAGTTATGATGTGCTTGTCATGTTTTGGACTTTGAGAGTGAAATGTTTTTATTAGCGGCTTGTATTTTTTTCTATTGTGTATGTGGATTTTAAACACGTATTATAAGTTAACTTGGTGGCTGGAACCTTGATTATTGAAATTTTATTGCTTTCTGTACTTACATTAATGTCTCTTTCATGTTATCTTTTAACTGAATGACATATGTATCATTTATGATATTTTACATGTCAATAAAATCTATATATGTTAATAGGTGATGAAAAACAATTTTATCTTATATAGTCTAAAATGATACCAGCTGTTCCTTAAGGTGTTTGTTTCGATGGATAATGTAGACATTCCCAATTTGTGTTACTACAAAGTTTTCGTATCTGTCCTTCAAGCTGGGTCTCATAGGGAATGTTTCTGACTTTCTGTCATTAAAATTTTTTTGAATTATGATCGAGGACTCCTTGATAGAAATATGTTATATTTAATTAGTCCTTAAAGACTTGGAGCATCAAAATGACACACATCAACTATTTATCAGTGCTGTAGTGTTATGATAATAGGTGCTCATTAGATAGTATCTCTCTTATCTTATTTTCAATCAATATTTTGCTTTGTTGAACATTGACCAAAGGACCTTGGGCTGTGGTCACGTGACTTATAAGTTATATTGTTGGATTTTGTAGTTAGTCCATTGTAAAGTGACAATCGAAGCATTCAAAAGCATAATAATTTAAGGTGTTTTGATTTTGAGTTCAAGGTTATATAGATTTGGTAAAGATCTAAATTTATTATCGGGATAATCATTGAAATGCACATGGTGACTATGATCATTGATGAACTGCTCAATGGAGCCTTTTCAATTTTAGGTGATATATTTTGAAGGATTGTGTGAGACAAGGTAGTTTTTTGGCTGTTCAGATATGTCTGCACCAGTGTACTTGACACCATTGTCCTATAGCAATCCTTAAATGTGTCCTGGGGGCCTGGTAATGGTCCAGTATGTGGGATATCTGATCCTCGCAGTCAGTTTAAGTGCTTCAGCGCGTTCATTGCCGTTCAATGTGGCAAGTGTTCGGGTCTACTATCTACATTTCTGATCCAATTATTTGCTTACCCTGAGGAGGTCCTTCATGAGTGCAAATTGAGTTCTGTTGTATAGAAAAAAAAATTGCTGGAACCTTATGAAACAGGTCTTTAAACTCCTTGTGCTGTATTGAGAGTTGTGTACTAATTAATACCGGTTGGCTGTGAAGTCGTAAATACTTCAGTTGCTTATGCTTCTGGTGCAAGTAACTTGTCTGATATCATAGTACAGCTAAAATATTTGTGGCACAGTTTCCTGGAGGCCTATTTTTTTCTGGTTACTCAAAAGTGACCCTAAATAAACATTTAGCCCATTGTGTATTAAAACCTGGGTTAAAACCCTTAATTCCTTAATTTAACTTATAACCAGTAGCAAGGGTGCAATATTTATCACTGTTTTTTCTGAAACATTAAACTTTGCATTGCTGATGCTACATCATGTTGGGACATAACCAAGATCAATAGTTGTTACCCCCACTTTGCAATGGTGAAAACACAAAATTACTTGAATCAGAATATCATTTATTGTTCTTTCATATACAAGTAAACAAAATGAAGTAGTGTATAAAATTTAAGAGGACTGAGGACCACTTTAGGACAAGGTTTTGTCGTTATCAAGTGCATGCACAGACCTCTCAGATTTGATGGTTCAGCAATTTTTTTCACCATTGTTTTTAGCTTTAAACTTATAATCTTTGGAATTCAGCAGACAAGGACATGTAACATAAGTGTTTTTCAGGCTAAAACAGCATGGTCCTATATGCTATAGCCTTAGTAAGAATTGATCTATTTGGAAGTCAGTTTTTGTCAGTATGTCCAATTGTTATTCAGGAATTGCATTCATTATTTGATATTCTAATGCCCATAAAGTGTGTAGAGCTCAGTGATAGCCATTGAAGAAAAGTTAGAGAAAGCCAATTCAATTTTTACATATATTCTGTTTTATGTATTTATACTAATTTGGAATCCCCTGCGGTGAGCTTGCTGGAGTGTTTTCGCCAGGGTTAACCCACTGGTGATTATACCCATGTTTCCCGCTAGACTGGGCAAAATTTATTTAACCGGGGTTAAAGTCCAACCCTGTCTCTAGTGTATACATGCACTTTTCAAGTTACTACTGACCTGACTGAATTGTTAATTATTTGAAATAATGTATGTCATGTTACATTTGATAGTTCCTGTTCACTGGTGCATTGTAGGATTGGTTCCCTGTCAGATTTCAAGTATGCAGGAATGCGATAGATGAGTGATGTGCCACACTCACTAGTAGCAGCGTCACTACTGACTTAACTTCGGGTTCATTATTGGCATGCAGTGCCAATACTTATGTTGCTTGTAGGAGGCGTTTTCGCGTAATGCGTCCGGTTTGCCATTTTGCAAGCGGCAAATTCGAACTTACATGTTAATCCAATGGGGCCCGTTCGGCGGAAGGCTCAAGCGTGTATAAAGCACATATGCACTCAAAGTACGGACCTGTCGGCGTTACCAAACGGTTGTGTAGAGCTTCATAGTCTTCGGCACTGATTCCTGGGCTTATCTATCCAGTATATTTCTCAAAATCTTCATTTTGTGTGCATGCTGGCCGCTCGTTCATCTTCGTGTATCTCCGCCAAAGCCACCACTTAACGCCAGGTGTCGCCACTGTGTTATGCTGAAGTATACAGTGTCGCCCTCTCGTGTTTGAATCTTATTATGATTGCTATCGCTCAGCTTGTTCGTCACACAGAAATTTGTTACACACAGATGGCAACTGTCAAATGGTACCTACGGCAAATTTGCAGTTTCGAGAGCAAATGGATACCGTTTCTCTTCAGAAATGACTTCTATGACGTTCTGCCTTTTATTCAATGTATAACTGCGTGCCAATTTGCACATTTCTATGTGCTCTAGTTTCTGTGTAATTTGCATGATAAAATTATGAAAATGTGTGTGAATGAGCTGCACTTCGGGCAAATCTGCCATGTTAGCTATGAGACAACAGCTTTATTTGTTGGTTAGTGAGGAAAGTGTTTCAAAAACAACAAACGCTGTATTCACGCAGGATTTTCTGTCTACTCAATGTAATGTTCTACACTATGTCAAATTTGATTTGAACACTAATTGTCTCTTATTGTTATGCATGGCTGGGCATGTTACCAGCTGTCTTGATTAGACCAATTGTTTCAGCAAAGGGTGTCTGAGGTCATTTTTTAGAATTAGGTCACCTGTAACCAACAGAGTGTGATGATGTGTGACATGGCTGATGCACTGCTCTGTGGGTTTGCCACTCTGGAAGGTCAAGGGTACAGTGATTGCCTTGCCTGACTGTCAACGATTAGAATGCTTAATAAGGTCCGAGCGAGAGCTAGCAGTCTACCAAAAGTGACGCCGATTAATTGGTGGCCTATTTTTATATTGCTACTCGCATCCAAATGCATTGCTAACCGCACAAAATAGTTCTTAGTTCACCGCTCCAGACTGGTGTGGAAACGGTGTATATTATTGCAATATTGGCCTTGTTGTATTCCCTTGAATGGTAATGAACAACTTCGAATCGAGGACCATAGGTAAAAAATGGCTGGGTTAGTTGCGTGAAATCTCATGCGAGTTGTTCACAATAGTTTCCAGGGCCCCTCGGGAGGCGAGGGTCCCGAGCAGAGACAGCTTGCCTGATGCGTTGAGTTTTACCATTAAATTTGCACGAGTGAAGACTCAATTGCTTTGAGTCATTTGACAGTGACTCACCAATGCGATGGTTCGTACTTTACGGCACTGGAGGGCTGCTGCTAGTGTGGATCTGCTGCAGTGTAATTTAACGCTGACAGGCCCTTACAATTGACTAGAAGATATCAGTCATTATTGTCTGAAGTGGTGAAGTGGTCCAGTGCAACGGTGTGCAATGCTGTTGTGCATTAAGCTAGTAGTTATTCAACTAATTATCATGCATGGTGGCCATGTAATCAGCTCGCTTAATTAGACCAACTGGTTCAGCAATGCTGTTGTGTCTCTGAAGTCAGTTTTCAACAGTTCTGAGGTCTTCAGTAACCCAACAGAATGTGACGATTTGATGCACTTAGCTCATGCCTGGGTAATGGGGAGAAAAAGTAACAGAGCACTTGGGGGGACTGCCTCCTTAGCAGATTAAAAGATTAAGTCACTACAGCATTGTTACATGGATGATGTCACAATATAGATGACGTCATTAAAAAATATTTCCCTGCTACGGTGGCAGTGACCTCTATTGGTACTTCTCCCCATTGTACTAGAACACTTCATCGCATCAGGCGGTAACAGGTAGTGACTGATCTTAAGGCATGGCATGCTGGCCATCGTGAGTCATGTCATGACGTCATGCGGACTTCAGGTTCTCAATAGAGAAGTCTAATTGTATTGTTAACGTGTCATCAATGAGTCATGGTCCTGGTTCAAAGTATGAAAGTCAAACACGCATCACTATTAGATGATCAGTTGGCTTTAGCGTTTGTTCGAATGCAATATTGATAGGCCTTTGCTGTTGATGGCTCAGTTCTTGCGACTTGAAATAAGGGCCCTGACTAAAAAGTCACTAATAGTGCTTTAGACTAAAAAGTCACTAATAGTGCTTTAGCATTCATCTCTGCTTAGATATTTGATAGGAGACCTCATTAACCACATAACTAGTCTATGCCATTCTAATTGATTTTGTTTCGATCACTGTAGAAGTGTTCTGTTGATTATACTGGTTTATTACTTTCTCATATATACAGCTGTGGCCTAAAGTTTTTAGACATTTTAAAATGCTAAAATTTTGGTCTTGGTTCATATGTTACGGCACTTTTTCGTTTGGGATCACATTTACTGTGTTGAAAATAAATTTGCACAATAACCACGTCAATATATAAATAAAGTTATGGATGGTTGGTCAGAGGGAAGAGCCTCTTTTTCACATGTTTTGATGGCGGGAGTTGAGTGGGGCGCCACAAGGTTCTGGATGGGACCTAAAAGCAGTCTTAAGTTGTCTACTTTTGAACTCAATCAAGGTCATCCTCTATAAGTTATATTACCCATAGTTCCATGAGCTTAGCATCAATAGACCTGAAGTTATCATGTCTATAAGTGTGGTTGACAGACAAACAGAGAGACAAAAGGGAGGGACAAACTGACCGACGTGCAGGCCATCACAATAACCATATACATGGCCAAGGGTGCTAAAAGCTGTGATGCAAGATTAAAAAAGCACCGTAGTCACCATCTATAGCAAGTGTTCGAAAACCTATGGTAAAGTTTATGATAAAGTGGCATCTCAATGGTGCCTTCATGTGACCTTCATCCTTGTGAAGAAATTAGTCCTGTTCTATATCAATTATAGTTATATCAAATCTACTCTTGTTCGATGCATATAAAATCTTCCTGAATTTGCTGTACGATGTGTCAATGCCTCATTGCTACAATCTGAAGCTTAACCAGCTTATATGACAACCTGCCAGAGATGGACTTAATGATGAGCTAAGGCTCGGGAGTCCAGTCTGCTGTCTTAACACAATTTAACGCATATACCCTATGAGTTGGGCTTCATACTTGCATCAGTGTAGACACCAAGTACGAAGCACCTGTAGTTTGATATCTCATGTGATTGACATCCCAGCTGGTATGTAGCTCGAGTCCAGGCCCGGGAATTAAACCTGAGACCCTTCAGCAGAGCTGAGCATTGTGGAATTGGCGGATTACTGACAAAAATGCATTCACATATTGTTACGCAAGGTGAAAATGATCTTTATCACCACCTGTTAGTTTGGTTGTTCATGAATTTCTGTGGGGTGCTAATGCTGTTATAACACCACATTTGTTGATGAATCAGTCCTGGATTGTTGCGAATGCAAAGGTGGTACTTAGAGAGTAGTCTATCAGATTTGACACTAGGACAAATTTGAACCAGATTTGACACTAGGACAAATTTGAACTTCAGAGCTGTATGTAATTAGCCCATTGTTTCAATCCAGGATGGTTTCACTTTAGCATGGTTTCACTTGGTTAAATTTGTAAAATTGTTTAAGGAAGATTACACAACCTTGTAACTTAGCTGTTTACAAATGGTAGTCTCAATTTGATGCAGTTGTGAACCACTCTAGATAGAGTAAGTCTGATCAAGTCTTTAGTTTTGTAAAAAGTAATGCCCATATAAAGTCTTAATTTTGTCCACTAAGTCTTGTGTTGTCTTATTTTGATGCAAATATACTTGGAAAACAAACGCAGGCGATTCTGGTCTGTGTTGGCCAAAGGAAGTACCATCTGCCCTCTGGTGGACTTTCAGCTGCATTATGAACTTTCTTTAGATACACAAGAACTGCGTTTATTTTATCGTTTAATAGCCGATATCCTGCTTTTTTCGGACAATCAGATTAAAAATATTGAGGTTAATGACTATTAGTGGTCTTATTGTTCATGTGCGCATGGTATTATAATGTCTTATAAAGGGTCTTACTCCTTATGACGGTAAACCTGCAGGAACCCTGCTAGAGCATGAACTGGTCACTGGTTGTAATATGTTTCTTATTGCTCTGGACAAGGTGGATTTTGCTAAATTACTTTGCTTTGATAGGATTATTGTGTAGCTCTTGTGGTAGGCCGTACTTCTTTTCTTAAATACCTAGAAGACAGCAAATTGTTGACCATTGATGTATGTTTACTATTTCCAAAGTTTAAGTCTTCCCATCTTCCTAAAGCAATGGCCTATTCCTCCGATGGGCTCTGGGCAGCCCTCGCTAGATCTCACGGCAATATCATTGTTTTGTTCTACGTGGCCCTCTAGTGGTAAATACGCTCGTCACGGTGCGTGACTAGGTCACCCAATGCAAGCGACGCAGCAACTTTTCAAAAAGACTCCATGGTCAATGCTGACCACGTTGCTGCGCTAAGTATAGATACATTTCGTAAACATAACCGCTCATTTGTCGGTCGCCAGATCTCCGCGACTAATCAAACTTGTATGATGCTCATGTGTCAGGTGTGACTCACAGCTAGCATACAAAACTATTCACCAAACCTGGGTGCAAAGATCAATCATGTTATGAATGGTTATATATATGCCTTTCAAGTTGTCGGAAATGAGTGAATCCCAAATTTAAATTTGTTATTGCACTAATATTGTGCATTAATTGTTAGTGTTGTAAAATTGCTTTTTTTTCCTGCTTATTATTGTCAGTCTCTAAATTGTATTGTGGTGGGTCTGGTTTGAAGGTCTGATTCGCACAATATTCACAGGGGGCGATATTTGTTTTGGGGTACAAATTAACAGTATGCCTGACTATTGGCTTGATTAAGTATGTCGACCTAGTTCAGCCCCGTATCATAAATATTTGCTGTCTGTGCATTTTGAAGTGGTAATTACTATTTACTGGTGTACCAGAATAGCTGCAAAGTCTGCAATCGTCCCAATCACCCATGCCAATTGCAGTTACAATGATTTTCAAAGATCGGTCCCTGCAAATGGAACTAAGAATCTATAGAGTCTTTTCACTGAACAGCCCTGAATTCAGCCAGACATAAGTCTTTCCTCTCCTCTTATTACTCATTTTGCTTTTCAGACATAGTAGGTTATAACTAACTGATTCCATAAATATAACTTTCTCAGAAAAATAACAAACATCAACTGAATGATAGTGTCAAATATATATTAAAATGCACTAAAAATAGCTGCTAGGATGCACTTTGCTTCAGCCAATCAGAGTCAATTTTTCAGCCAATAGAATTGCAGTATTCTGTCCTAGCCACCTGGTGGAAATATAGTGAACCTTCTGTGCAAATCCACTATTGAACATTGTTGGTGAAGCTAAATACTGAGATACTACACGAGACCTACTTACATCTTAAAACCCAATTCATGTATTCTGGTCTTCATCAGATGAATTTTGTGCAGTGTGGGGCTTGAGAATTTGTTTCGCCAAACAGAGGTCTGTTATTGTGCTCTATCATTGATAGTTTGGGTGTTCTAGTGTTTCGCCAAGAAAAGAAAACAGATGGCTTCTTTTGTCATTACCACTGCGTTTTTGTGATTATCTTTTAACATTCTGAGGTGCCTACAAGGGGTCTGAACTGCAGTGTGCATGATGAGTTCATTGACGTATGGATTGGACTAGTTAATCTGAGTAACAGTGTTTGAGAAATATGGCTGACATTATAAAGGGGCCATCACCAAAATTGTGTAGGTCTTTCTGTCGCCACTGACAGACCATTAGTTATCCAGACTGGATCGAGTTTTATTTTGTCATTCCATTCATGTAGCAGCACGAAATGGACAGAAATTGTCTTTCCTATGATTTGTGGCGTTCTTTTCACCATTTTGCCGATAGTTATGGTCAAGGAGAAGACAGAAATTAACATGGAAAATGTAGCATTAGAAATGTGTCATTTTCTGTTAGAAAATTGGGGTTTGACTTATTGAAAACTTGTTCATAATTCCCTGCAGGTTTTTGAATTGCCGGTAATCTTTTAAAGATATTAAATGTACTAAGAAATGGTGTTTTTTTTTCCAGATTGATGAGAGAAACGGATAAACTAGTTGGAAGATGTGTGTACGTGAACATCCTCAAGGCTACTGAAAAGAATGATCTCTTGGAAAAGTGGGTTTCTAGATTTTGCATTACTAAGCATTTGCATTCTGTTAAATTTCATGTAAATTTCGTGTTGGCTATCTTGGGTACAGAATTAATTCTATTTCCCAAATGGTGGTCATATTATTAGAGACAATGTAATCTGTGCCAAAATACTGGACTACTTTCAAAATTGTGTGCTGTTTTACCGATACATTATATCTCACTTCAAGCATTTAGTGCCATGTATGCAGTAAAAAAAAGATTTAAGTTTAACTTTAAAGTTGTACTTTCCAATTAGCCACCTATCTATATGAGTGCAACAGAAGATCTGTAACTGTGTCTGAAGACCTCTTTCAAGAAATGTTAAATAAACAGATTGCTTTGCCTCAATGCAAATGCCCTGAAGTGAGATACAAATGTTAAGTATATGGCAGCGACAAGATGTGATTTGTTTTTCATAAAATCTTAGATACTATATATGCTCGGCTTTCTTTTCTATGATTAGTTGATGCTTCAGTCGCTGTATGTTTCTGTTATATGCTTAATGTTCAGATGTGAATTGTATTATGAATATTATCTGTAGGTTCATAGAATCAGGAGGATGGGAAGTTCTGAACGACTGGTTGCAAGATGCCAAGACCGCAGAAAATGGTCCGTTCCTTATGGAGCTCATGGAAGTCTACGGCAATATGCCCGTAACAGTCGGCCTGCTTAAGAAAACCAACTGTGCCAAGAGTATTAAACAAATCAGCAAATCAGCGGACTCACAAGGTGAGATATTTATTCATATTACTAACATCACATATTTGATATCCAGTATATAGTCTTGTGTTTTCTAGGAGTTGGAGCGACTGCGCTTACAGACCACTCTAAATTCTTGCTTTGACCATAATATACCAGCAGGGTTTCCTGGAAGTTGTGTGGTCCCTACCTGTCCTAATTAGCCCATCAGGTGCAGAAATACAGGACGTAAAGCCCTAATCCACCATCACCACTCCTGGAAGTTGTGGTATTTGGGAGTATAGAGTTGAAAACATTTCAAATGTATTATAAAATTTGAGAAATCTTTGGATGGAACTGTATCATTAGGAGGGATATCTGCTTTTTACCCCTTCTTGGATGGACATCTTTCCAGGCTGGACATCTTTCCAGGAGGCCCTGCTCATTGCCTGGTTGTCGCTCTTGTAATGAAAGATAACTCATTCATTCATTGAGTTTAGAAATTATTTAACTAGTATTGCTTTCAGGGTTATGGACCATGGACCCATACTTTTATTCTGGTTTTACAGACTGAAACTGGACTGTTTGAATTGAATGTTAATTGTTATTCACGATATTCAGAGTTGAAGACGAAAGCTGCTGACATCGTAGGGAAATGGATGCAGAAGATAAGAGAAAAAGCTCCTGATTCAAATAGCAAAGAATCTAAAGAAAGTAGTGGTAAGTAGAGAACTTCTAACTTTTCTTTTCCTCTTGCGAATTGATTCATGTAAACAATGTTATCATTGAATAAATAATGCGTTATTCATATAATGAATTGATATTTATCCGGAAGGTTTGTAAAACCATCTGGGTATTGTCAGAGGGCTACATCAGAGTGAGCTCGAGTCAGCCAAAAAGTTCTATTGAAATAGCTCAGCAGATATTCCAGCTAATAAGGCTAAGGACATTTTTTTGATGCATTATGCATAATATTTTGTCTCGATCTCTCTGGAATAATGATACTATATGGAGAATTCAGGGAAATTTCACTAAGATTGGGTCTCAGCAGCAGACATCGCCAGAATTGCGCCTGTTCCATAATGCATCACAGTTCACAGAACATGCAGCTAGCACTGGTGGATCCAACTTCTTTGTTTTCATAGAGTAGATGTGTTAACAAAATATTGCTTCTTGAAGCCCTGGATTGCTCAATAGTTGGGTCACTAATTCACTGAGGGTGACCAAATATGTAATATTTGAATATTTAGCAATTTGTGGTTATCATTGCTATCAGAAATTAGTGATTTCTAAAACACTAACACCACCTTCTGGATTCAGTGCCGATGGGCTCTAGTTATGACAGCGTTGTGCTGTATAAACATGCTAGTAAACGTTTTCAGGGAGCAGGTTGGCATATTGCTTGTAGTTGTGAAATTTAAGTGTCACAAATGAATCGAACCTTCGTTAACATATTTGTAAGAATTGATTTTCATTTCAGACAAAAGCGAGAAGGCAAAGAGGAAGAAAAAGCACCATAAGGAATCTAGTTCAATAAAAAAAGATCAGAAAGAAACTGAAAAATCTCCTGAGAAAGACAAGGAATCTGATCTACCCAAAGAGGATGACGAAGCTAGCATGGACTCTAATGACTCAAAAGCTAGCGATACAAAAGCTGCGCCTCTTGAGCCAGTAAAACCCAAAGCAAAAACTGTTAAAACTGTTCCAACCAAATTCAGATCTACAGGTAATAGCACAAGGATATTCAAGCGTTTTGTCAAAATGAATGTTGTTTTAAACCAAGAAAGTCGGAAATGTTGAATCATTGGCATCTTGGACTTAAAGTGATGCTGCAGTGGATTGAATCATTTTACAGAAATCTTAAATGGATTGGCGTTGGATTATTTCACAAATATTTTAATGCCAAGTGTTTCATGTGGGACAAATGGAAGCCTAATTTCGTAATGAATAAACGGGGACTGGGAAATAAGTAAACAAATGCTTGATATCAGTGGATGGAATAAATGCCACTACCACTAAATTTTGTTAAAAATATGAAAAAATGCAAATGTAGAAGCAGGCATGGTAGTCTTAGCAGTGTTTATCCAAAGTCTACTTCCTAATGCCACATACTCGTGTACTTAAGTGTACTAAAAAAAAGGTGACGATATTTAGATGTAATTCAATGCACCTAGAAGCACATCTGTTCACTTCCTATCCTTTGAAGCGAAGTTAATGTTGCTGACTTGGCCTGTTGTGTAAGCTTTGCTTTGTTCAAAATACAGGCGTCAGCTTGTGATTTTAATCATTGAACACTGTGGAAAACAATAATAAAAGTTAGTGCTCTCCCTTTGAAACTGGCTAAAATGCTCGGCCACCCAGGTAGACTTGACGTCAATTTGCACAAAAAATGAAAGTGTCATGTCTCCTGTAGCCAATCAGAGGCAGTCTCTCCTCTAGCCAATCAGAGGCCGTCTCTTGGGCAGCTGAGCAATCCCAAGTCATATGGAGTGCTCTACCTTATTATTTAGTATACTGCCCTTTAATAATTAAATTTGCCGCCTAATGCCGTGTTCAAAGTCATGTATTGCTGCTTCCAATGTCGATTACTACTGGCAATTGTTTTTGATGGTAAGAGACTTCCAAACAAATTTGTGCGAAATATACTGCGCATTCCTGCTTCTACTTTTGCAACAAAGGTCGCACGTAATGTTTTTAAAGTAGATTTTATTGTGAACAAGTTTCCACGTCACACCAGTATAGTCGGGGATTTTTTTTTACTGTAAAGAATTTCCTAATGCTCAGCTGTGATAACATACTGTGATAATTTACAAGCATTTATACATCTCCATAAATATTTACTTTTTCATGTTTTTGTATACAATTTTTGTATGACTGTTTGTTTCAAAATGATGCAATGTATTTGTATTGATATATATCAGGTTTAGAAGAAGAAACTATATTGCCTGCTAAGAAAAAAGGTTCAGGCGATAAAGCCGTTAAACGTATAAGGTAAGTTTAGGTCAAATCCATACAATTTATGCATTAAAGTTTAAATAAAAAAAGCAACAAAACTATGGAAGTCACACAGTCTTAAGTGTGTGTAAAAAAAAAAAGAAAAAAAAAATGAAAAGGGAACAATAAAAGTTGTTCCATGAGAAAGTGTTGGCTTTTTGATTCGTAAAGCCGAGAAGCCTAGCATAGTTGTGGAAAGTGTAAATTAGTAGATAAGTGTAATGATTGGAGGAGTGAAGTTTAATGTTATGCTATGCTGGGCTTCTGTCTGGCTTAGCCACATAGGTCTTGCATCATGGCTCTGTCAAATTAACAAATTGCCCCGATGTGACTTATCTTAAATGGCTTCATTAGCAAGATAAGGTTACATAAAACTTACGCTGAATCCAATGTACAAAGCATTGCCCCATTCGAAGGTTAATTGCCATATGAGAAGGCGTAAAAGGCCATGATGCAAGATGACTGGCACTAGTGAACGAACAGCAGTGTTTTCTTCATGCAAAGACTACCATTACACAAGACGGTGAACTAACTGACAAAGAAATTATGAGGATATAGAACCTAAAATGTGTGTGTGTGTGTGGAGAACGTTTCGCAGGAACGAGTGATTCAGAAAGGCTGACGTAAGGCTGTATGAACGATAGAATGAAATATCTGAATGATGAAATGAATGGAAGTGTGTATTCACCAATTGGTGTCTGAAATGGGAATAAATGAAAGAAAAAATATGTGAAGAATGAGTCACTTGGTTTCGCGTGAATTCTGAAGCTTTGAGAGTGAAATGGCAACTGAATAAGTTAATGAATGGATGATCTGCAAATATTGCAAATATAAGCGTCAACTTAAAAGTTATGGTTGGTTGTGTATAAGCATGGATGTGACATGATTTCTGTGTGATTCTCAGTATTAGTTCATCGAAGCAGGTTCATACTAATGTCGAACACTTAATTAGCTTCCTAACAGCTGTTGTGTCACCAGAAATGCGTAGTATACATGAAAATCCATAACAAAATCAATATTTATTTACGGCCTTTGAAGTTAGATTTTGATATGTCTTGAGTAGCTGAATGAATGCATAACATATTTGTATATATTACTGTATTTATCGAGTCAGTTATAACTGCTGTAATGAAGCCAGGGTTATGACTCAATTATGTTAGTAATGATAATTGGCAGCAAATTATGTGATAGGATCAATATTGATATTGTAATGACCGATGCTTCGCAAATGTCAGATGTGACCTGTGTGTATTTTATGTTTAATGTAACTTAAGTCTTCACATTAAATAAATTAAAAATGTATTGCATGATAGCTTCATTTGGAAGTTGTTGGGAAGACAATTAGTTCCAAGTTTTTCTGGATATGGGGATATTACATATTGTTTCAGTATATCAGCTTAATTATGATATCATTGATTTGAATTATATATGAATTGCGGTAGTTACTTCAGTCACTTTTACATGACCTTCAGCTAAGTGTGATAATAGTTTTGTGCCATTTGCACATGCTAAGTGCAATTTGACCAATGGTCAGTTTTGTGACATCGAAAACTGACCAACATTTTACATGGTCAATGTGGCATTATCTCTGAGACTTTGTCATGTTGCACTGAAACAGAGGTTAGACGAGATTTGATTCGTGTAAATGGAGTCTTATCAGGCAATGGGGTTATCTCGTTTCTTTTGGGCAATTAACGCTAAATCGGAGAGAAAGAAAGGCTTAACTGACATGGGTTTTTTTTTTAGCAAGGCTCGGATTTTGTATCGTCTGAACAGTTTTGTAGTTTAATCCAATAGAAATATTCTTAGCTGTATAATGCAAATTATGAACTCCACAGATTTTTTTTTTTTTCTTTGACAAGACTACATTAATTTGACTGAAAACTTAGGTACCAAATATAGTATGAAATATATACCCTTGTTCTTGGCAACTTATGCCGCTGACACAAGGCCACCCATGAAAAAAATATTGCTCTGCTCATAAATTAGGCTATTTTTTAACTTAGTGCATTATAAAAGTATGGCTGCATTAGTGCATGATCATGAGTCTGCAATTGCTCCCTCTAAATTTTGGTAGACAGAAATTTGATATGAAGCATATCTCAATATTATTATTTATGATATACTTAGAATTGTCGGAAGCTTGTGAACAAGGTCAAGCTTAATTTGTGGTCTGATTTATTAAGAATACTGAACTGAAGCTTTTGGCTTCTTAGATCAGCTGCCAGAGGTAAACATAATGATGACATGCGGACTCATTCTCCCAAGAGTTCTGCCTCAGCGTAAACACTGATTATACAGGCTGTATTTGAAGGGCACTAAAAAGCCCTCTTCAATGCTTTGCTCAAAGCGTTGTACTAATGAATGTAGATAAATACACAAATAAATTAAAGTACTGTAATGATTGAAAAAAGTATTACGAAAGTCCCTCATGAATGCACGCAAATTAGTATTTGCTAACAAATGATATACTAAGGTTGAAATCCTGCCTGTCCAAAGCCCCAATCCACCCACCCACTAAGGTTAAAGTATATACAAAAGTACATGACTGGGGGCTTCGCTCAGCCTGTCGCTGTTGCCGTATGTGATTCTAAGTACGGCTCAGTGTGGGGTTACATAGAGTTCAGAAAATGAATACTCATAATAGGAGACTTCAATGCGAAGTAATTTGAGCAGTTAGGCACACCTGGTTCATGTGATTGATGTGTGAATGTGATTAGTGTCTTATCAGCATATACATAAAAAATAGGTATATTGATATTGATGGGGTTTTGTAGCTTTTGCTATTTAAAGGGTTTTTGACTGACTTTAGCGAGTCACTGACGTAGATTGCGTCGGTAATGGTTTTGTGTGATGGTGTCTTTTTGCATGAAGAAAACTCTTGACGGTCCATTCTTTAATCTCATCGATATATTAATATGGTTTTATGTGTAATTAACTAAATGCTTGTATTGTTGTCACTTCCAGTGGTCCGACTGCCAAAGGTAATGAACCTCCAGAAAAACGACCAAGACCAACATTGGCGAGCTTGAACCCCACATCAACGCCGAGCAGCAGTACATCACCACGAGAGAAGGGCGAGACAAAAATCAAATTAATAGCACCTAGGCCTGCTCGTAAGTATATTGGATATGATATTATTTACTTTTTGTTGTCCCTAGCACAAACTCTGTGACACTTTAGTTGTATGGATTCATCAACATCGTGGTGGTTAATAGTTTTGATGATGTCTACCTTATATAAAGATATGTTCGTATTTTTGTACTACTGTTCATAAGATAAAAAGTTTCAAGATGTTTGTTAACAATTTAGTGATTTCTGAGTGTGTTTGCATATTTCCGAGAAATTGAATTAAGAAAAAGGAAATGAAAAAAGATTCCAGCATGCTAACTCCAACCACAGATCAGTAATTTGCATGCATGTTAAATCTTACAAGCCACAGATCAGTAATTTGCAGATCAGATTGGGGCCCCTGCTGTATACTATAATAGTGTTACTCTCTGTACTTTGGTGTATCTATGCACGATTAACAGGTCTTAAATTTGGCTTTTCTGTATTGCAGCTCCTATTGAAAGTACTGGCTTCATGGAGGCACTGAATAATACATCACATATGCATGTAAGAAAGAAGCGAAGACCGTCCTCTACAACACCAGAAAAATCGTCAAGTAAAACGCCTACCAGCCCCACTTCACCATCTAGTAAACAACCTGCAGTACCATCTGTAAGTGTTTAAATACAGCACTATTCGTCCAACATTATAGTTTGATACATCAGGAATGTCCACCTGTTTTTTGGTTATATTTTTATTGCCACATATGGCCTAGAGCAGGACAAAAAGGACAGGAATTATCGCAACAAGTCAAATCCAAACTTTCTAGCTGATAAAAAGCACTTCTGGGGAAGAAATAACTTGAAGTTTGCTATATTCTCTATTGTAATTTCTGGAAATCCAGTAACATTAAATTGGACGAAGTTATTACTGTATTATGGCTTTCATATAATAATAATAATGCTCCTAACGGCAGGAATGTAGCACTGATATTTTGATTCGCTTATTTTGTAGCTATCTACATTGGTTGAATTTATGATTATGATTAACTGGAAATGCTACGTTTATGACTTCTGTGATAAAATTCCTTAAGATTGTGCCTATGTGTTAAAGTTTATCATCTTGTTATTTCCAGTTTTACAAAGACACAATGGAAAATAATGAGGACTCCAAAAGCGAAGAAGGGAGAGAAGACGGCGACGACGCCTCAAATAATGAAAATGATGTCGAAATGAAAGATGATGAGAATAAACAAACAGAAGAAGGGGCCCCACCGTCTACTGGAGGAATGGTCCGAAAGAAACATAAGAAAAAAGTATCATGGGTAGAAGAAGCGTACCTTTGTCAATTCCATTACTTCGAGATGAACGAGAACGAGAGAGGTACAATAAGATTGATTATATCATATACATCATAAAGATGATCATATACATCATATTCATACATCATAATGATGATCATATACATCATATACATCATATTGATGATCATATATATCATATATATCATATACATCATATTGATGATCATAGAAATCATAAACATCATATTGATGATCATATACATCATATACATCGTAATGATGATCATATACATCTTGTATATCATATACATCATAATGATGATCATATACTGTATAATGATGATCATAGACATCATATACATCATAATGATGATCATAGACATCATATACATCATAATGATGATCATATACATCATATAAATCATATACATCGTAATGATGATCATGTATACATCATATACATCATAATGATGATCATATACCTTATAATGATGATCATATACATCATAATGATGATCATATACATCAAGTTAAGTTAAAATGGGAACAATATTTTCTCTGAAGACATACGATTAAAGTTTTCTGGTACTTCCCTTGATTGAAAGACAATAATGACAACATTTCATTTGTAAAGTAATTTATTTAGTACTGTTTTATGTAGGGCTCCTTAAAACTCTCTGGTGATGAAAGTTTTGTTAGAACAATACTGTGTCATAGCCTACTTGTTGCTTCAGCCGCGTTTTTAATGTAATGATCATAGTTTGACGTCATCTGAGCCAGATTTAGCGGAATATCATGACCGGTCATTCTTAAATGTGTTGTAAGGTTGTTTCGACTTACTCACTTAGCAGTGTAGTGTTTGAAGCAATACATTATATGTTTATCAAATTATTTCTTCCAGTGAATGTAAATAAACTGAAAGACATGGAAGAGATGAAGAAACAGGAGAAATTGATGGAGAGACAAGCGTTGAAGGGAATGGGACGAGGTGGCATGAGTGATGACGATGTCGAGGTAGGTGTAAGTTGTTTAATGTACATATATTATCAAGTAAATGTTGCTGTCTTCAGTCTGTAATGATACCTGAAACTTAAACAATTGCCATATAAACTTGGACTTAGTCTTCTTAAGGCCGCCCCTTCGAAAGTAATGGGGGGGGGGGGGGGAAGTACCACCAGAGGTCACCGAGACTGAAGCAGATAACTATTGTTAGATGATGTCATCTATATTGTGACGTCACCCAGACAATAGTGTAGTGACATCGTATTGTCTTTTTATTTGCTACAGTGGTAGTGCCCTCTGTAGGCCCTGCCCCTTTTCCTCCCCATTGTGACACTATGACCAGGAAAATTGGTGGCAATTGTAGAGTGGGTTCAGCTTTCATAAAGCATCAAAGACCCATCAGAGGGCTCTGTTAGCAATTACCTTGTCATATGTTTCGATGACATCATCTATTGTGTGTTGTCATCTCGGGGGACACTCCTCACATTCCCACTCTTCAAGATAGACGGATATCATTGTGTAAAAGACTATTCATGCAAATTAAATCACCAGACCATAGACTCCACCACTTTTTTGCCAAAACCAAGATCGCTGTCGCAAAACATCATAAAGATGAGAGAATTTGAAGTGCCTAAATGCAAAATGACAAGATATTAAAGGACTTCTATCCCATATTGCCTATTCAATCTTAATTAATAATTGCTATTAAAGATTTATTTTACTACTAATTTTATCTTTTTTAATGTAATGATTTGTCCTGTACAGTTTTAACTAGACTATTTTTGGATTATTCTGTACTGTACAATCCAGTCAACGACTGCCAACAAATATTATTATTATTTATCAATATACTTATTCTTTGCAGTGGAGACGGCCACTTGTAATATCAGGTATCCAGTCCACAGTGTCGTCAGGATGTAATAGTGTTGAGAAGGATGTTCAACGTCAACGAGAACAGGGTGTTCTGCAGGCCTTGTACTTCTCTAAAGACATGTAAGGATTTATTGTGATGATATAGTATCCTCTAATTTAAACCTATATTGTAAAGTTGTCATTCTTATCATGGACGTTCTGTATTTTATTTAATGTGTAAACTCGCCTCAATGAAAACTCTATTAAGTTATCGACGTGTGACATTGTCCATTTATGAGATGCTAGTAGATTCTATAGAGAATCGCCAATTGTTGGAAGATTATTTAACCTTGGACATGTGGTTTTATGTTCATACTATATGTAACCAACCTCTCAACATGAATAAGAACAAGGCAGATTAAAATTTTAGTTTGATAAATTTTCGACATGTTGTTGTAATGCTTGATCAGTAAGTACAGCAGTTATTAAATGCTTTTTTTTTAATCACAGGATTCCAGACTCACCTTCTGAAGCTGATCCAGAAGCTGTAGGTCATCAAGATGCAGTTACCATTCCATTAGAGGATGTAAGTTGATTCTTAGATTAACTTGGAAAGTTGTTGGATCATTATGAAAAATCAGCTTTCTTTGAAATGCTGAGCTCCCAAGTCTGTTCAATTAAAACAAAATCTTTGTTTCATTTTGTGATACAAACCTACTGATTCTTTTGGAATTATTATCAAAGTGAAACATAATACTTTTTATTTTTCACCAAAGAGATACACTAAGTTGGGACAGAACTATTGCTACGTTTATTATAAGTTTGAACGGGGGTGACTTTTAGTTGCAACAGCTACATCGTTTTTCATGAGTTAATGTAAATATTTTGGCCATCCTTTGCAGGAAAATGGACCAGTAGACAATGGTGCCCCACCTGCCTACCCTGTCCCAGCTAAAGAAACAGCCGCGTCAAAGAAACAGCATCAACAAAACTTCTCACTTCCACCGAACGTCGCCAACATGATCGCTAACATGGCTCAAGAGCAGCAACTGAAGTCTTCATTGAATCACAATCAGAATTCCAACATGAATGCTAATATGAATTCCAATTTGGCCGCTTTGAATAATCTTGATCCCCAACTTCAGTCAATAATCAAGACAGTGCTGGTATGTATTATTTAAAATGGTCTAGCTTATATATATATTATATTTATTTCATACCAAACACAGGTACAGAAGTAGGTGCAAATTAAATTTGAAAATTTAAATCATGAGATCCATTATTAATATTGTGTCCGTGTCTTATCAGATTCGTAGGTTCACAAAAGTGTGAGCTTTAGAATAGTAGGATATGTGATGTAGTCGTTTCTGAACTTATAGAACTTGTTTATGTTTCAGGAAAATGGTGGAAACCTCTCATTAGAAGGCCTGTCATCTCTACCTCCTGAAAAATTGGCGGAAATTCTGAAGCCATTTGAAAGCCAGATGTCTGGTATGTTGAAAGTGATTTTGCTTATCAAGTTGATTAGTGCTATATACTTTTAAATAAATGCTGGTGGTTGACCCAAGTCTCAGATGCATATGTTTGTGTGGCTGCTACGGAAAGCGTTATTACCTAGAATACACTATTTTCAACACCTGATGAAGTAAAGGATTTCGACTCTTTAAAATATATTGTCATAGCATGATGTTTGTGTTTAATGTGTTAAGCATGTTAATTGAATACTCCCATGGTTACTAATATGTTAAAAAAATACGTCCTTCGTTGCTGATGTATTTAGGAGTTATCCTTACTGTATTTAGCTTTATTTGACATTCATATTTCTTTAATTATTAACAGGGTATAACCTCGGAGATGTCCGATCGCTGATGCACGGCGGAGGTGGGCCAATGGGTGGTGGAAATTTCATGATGGGCGGTGGCCCTGGGTTCATGAACGGACCACCAGGGCCTATGGGCGGACCCCATATGGGTGGCCCTATGATGGGAGGTCCAATGATGCAAGGTATGAATTGTAAGTCGCTTTAATTAATTAATCAGTATATGCTGTTAATCTCAATGTAAATGTAGTTTTTCTGGTTGTTACTGCTCTGGTGCTTTGGCAGCTTATATCACGAGCTGCTGAGGCTGGCGTAATGGTGAGATTTTAAGGGAAAAAGTTTGTGATGGAATCGGTCTTCTAATGAATTTGGCACTATGAAGTATATAGAATTGATCAGTGTCTGTAATACATTCCATTGTAACTACTAAGCTAGAACATGTTCCAATTCTTTTTGCCTTGATTGAATTAATGCATAATGATTTTTGTACGCTGTAGTGGTATTTCTGAGTCCTAGCACATATGAAATATCTCAAGTATTCAGAGTTTTATTACGCAATGCAAGGAAAGAATGTGACATATAAAATTGTTTATTGCAGGCAATGATGGACCAATGATGGGTGGACCAAACAGAATGGGAGGACCGGGTATGAGATTTAGAGGTGGACATCCCAATTTTATGGGACCCCCAAGAGGGAGAGGTGTGTATAATACCATTTGATGATACATTTGAACATAACCATTTACAGATGCTTAAAGATTTGGCTTCTGCCAAGTATTTTGTATAATGGATTTCGTTAGAGTGACCACTGTGTGGCAGCACTGGTAATATTACTGGTGCCATCTGGTGTTAAAATACGTCAGTTTATACAGTTTTCCATTATTCAGAACAACAAAAACTACAGTTATGGGCTGTTCCATTTAAAAAAAAAGGGGGGGGGGGGGGTGGACCTGAAGATTTTTCAGATATCATGGGCAGAAGGGGGTCTTGGGAAAACTGATATCGGGGAGGGAGAGTGGTTGACCAGTATTTTCTTGATATCTTAATGTAGAAAAGGGGGGGGGGGGGGGAGGGGTCTAAACATTTTCAGGTCCACCCCCCTTTTTGGAACAGCCCTATATCTAATGCAATAAAGAATCTCAACTAGATTATCACCTTGTGTGGCCAGTATATGAAGTATTATTGGAATTAAATGTTTATTTTGTTATGTCTGTTGTTTTTAGGACCCAATGGACCAAGAGGAATGCCACCTGTTTGTCGAAACTTCGCATCTGGAAATTGCAGATTTGGAAATTCATGTAAATTTCTACATCCCGGCTTAAATGGACCTCCATTGTAGCACTGGCCAAAACTTAGGATCGTTTTTCAAATTTTCATCGACAGTATTAACTGTTACATCACTGTCACGAAAGCTGTGATTCTCTCATTACTCCACGGACTGTTTCATAACGCTGCCAATCATTCAACAGACTGTATGAATTATCTAACGTTGGATATTCATGTTCATTCTCATTATCTACTGTATCGTGATTTCAGATTCGTGGCATTTTCAAAGGTGCCGGATCATTCATTTTTATCATTTTCATTTCGCCGCAATGTTGTCTGGAAGCAGACGTCGTCATTCATCTATGAGTGTAAATATTAATCCCATGTGCAATGAGGTTTGACTTCAGCTCAATTCAATTGTACCAACACAGAAATAACAGTAACCACAAGTAACACAAAGGAAACTAATACCTAAGAAGCAGAGGACCACAGTAAAATATTAACAGCTTAGTTTTTGGTTCATGGTATAGTTTTTGGTTCATTGTATACTGTTTTAATTTATTTTCATATTGGAAATCGGATTAATGGAAAACTTGAATTGTTATTTTAATATCTGAAATTGTGAATATGAGTTCCGTACCAAATGATAATTGGATTATTTAAAGGACTCTTCCATAAGGATTAGGTATTGCACTTTTGTATTATTGTTTCTGAATTCGTGTGACAATCCACTGCTGAATATCTTGCATTATTATTATTTTTTCTTTAAATTATGTATCACTAAGTGCATGGAAATCATGACTTGTAATCGATAAAACATTTTTACCATCATGCCAAAACTGAAATAATGCTGATCTGTGATCTGCTAATGATTTAAGATGTATTTATTTATGATAATGATAAGGAATTAAATTGCTGATTCTTCTTTTTTTGTAATTTCGCTTGAACTAGAATTATAATATAGGCAGGAACGTGTTCAAAAGCTTTACTCCTGCAGGACTTCAACGTAACTTTTATTTTTCAACCTCGTTGCGACTCGAAAGCTGAAATATTCCATCAATTTTGTACCAGTGCCAAACTGGCCTTTGATGTTATTTTTGTATGAATAAACATGATGAAAACTATTAATAATGTTATTTTTTAAGTAGCAGTATGACCTTGAGAGAACACCGATGTCCTTGATATCTAATATTTGTTGTTGTGTGGGTTCATATTGATACAGTCAGATGAAAGTCAAGATATCTGAAGGGGGTAAATACAATATTTACGATGTGAAAATGTCTGACATGGGGCATGTGAATTTCATCAAAATATTTCTTTATATATACTGTCCAAAGAAACCTAGATTTACAATGTTAACCAACACAAATCGTGTATCACCCCTTTCAAGTCCAGATCTGTAGGGTTAAAACTGTCCTTTGACTGTCAGTAAAATCCACAAAAATGCCGTATTCTCCAATGATTGGTGCTATATTTATTCTCCCGTTTATTCGCACAATATGCATGATGCATTGAGATATTTGATAAATCATGGGTTAGGTATATATAACAATTAACATGAAGGTTTAGCTTTAGCAAATAGTCTCTTAGTGTTATCAGTTCATTATCTCTATATTTGGAAAGGACTCGTTTTGTAAAGATGACCTTGAGTGAACTCCACTACTCCAGTTAGCTATCCTTGAGATGTTTCCCCATCCTATGGATCTGTCAGTATTGAAGTATGGTCTTGTCAGAAATGCCGCCGAAGTTGACTTTTAACTGTCAAGGATAATAGGGGAGAAGGGGCCCTTTGGGACACCTGCCATATTTGGATGAACAACTTCAGAAATCCAAATTTGGCCTCAAATTAAAGTAGGGGAACATCTTTAATTTATGTGCGGAAACCATCAAGATCAAGTGAAGCGTTCAGATGTGGTGGATCATTTCATGGTTTTTTGATAGTCTGAGGTAAATTTTCCATTCATACTTTGGAGCCCTAGCGTTTCAAACCATAGTGCACAGCAGTTGCGCCATATCCATATTTCCTAAGTGCCTTTCATAGAGATTTGAAGTATGGATAGACAAATACATGGGGACCATTGGGACAGTCAGGTCGGGGTACATTGGGACAGTGAGGTGACCATAATTGACCAAAATTATGTCGAATTAGAGTGGCCCTGATCTCAAGAAGAGAGGATTTTATTATAGTATTGCAGGGAAAGGCTGTGTGTCCGACCGTCGAGGCACTTGATCCTAAATTCATATCCTCACAGGTATTTGAAATTGGTAAGAATAAACCAGGCAATTAGTTCAAGAGAGTTTTACTGACTAAATCAATTTCAAAACGTAGAAGTGTCGCGACACTTTGACCCCTTTGAGCTGGACTTGTGGAGGATTGCAAGTGTTGCCATCTATAATAACAGCTGGCAATAGTCATTGCTGGGCCAATGGATAGACTTGCAGGTGCTGTCCTCTGGTTGATAATATCTGTGTTTAAGTCAATCAGACATGTTTACACAAAGCTCCAAATATGGCAGTGCTTTCTAAGGCCTTCTCTGGTTATGCAATAAGTTTCTGTTGCATCCAATCAGAAAGGAGATGAATAACCACACAAATTACGGCCATTCAGCAAAGGTCACTGTGCCAGCTCCATGCACGGCGATCTTTGCCAACGTGAAATGTGACTAAGTGAGAACAGCCAGTCAGTTTTTCATCTAATGCTTATTATGGCAAGTTTAAATTTATGAATGGGATTTGTTAAATCGTTATCCTGAGGTCTCAACCAATTATTTTGTAATTGAGAAATTGTGTGAGATATTTTTTATTTCATTGTTTTGACACAGTTTATTAAATATTAGATTTTTATAAAAAAAATTGTATTGTTTAAATTCAGTAACAGGAAAGAAAATTCCAATGGTGCTTCAAAGCCGAATAGGAGATCACTGAACTTGGTGTGAGTGCCAATTCACAAACTGAATCATATCATTGCAAAATATAGGTACAAATACTATTGTTTTCAATGTCCCAGTAGTCCCCAGGCTGTGTCCCAGATGCTGCTACAGATTTCACACATATGAGACAATGTCACGGAGTATAGAACTTGCTCAATTATATTTTTGTTTGCAAGATATGCAATCAAATGTCAAAAATGTCCCAAAGGGCCCATATCTCCCCTACAGTTAGTCGTTTACCATAACCAGGCTTTGGTGTATGCGGGTCTGATGCAAAAGATTGAAAACTTTCCTACTGGTCAGTGGTGACCTCTTTATAACCAGATTTGTGCTAGAGATAGATAGAGAGATATTGAAAGTTCAACTTTTAAAGCATAAACTTACAGTAAAAATACACTACACTTTAAAAACCACGTGATCCTGCAGAGGGCACTAGTGGTATCACTGTACAGTGCTGCCACCACTACAACCTAAAACACTGTACAGTGCTGCCACCAGTGTTTAATGTTTTCATCCTCGTTTACATGTAACCCAGGATATATTACATGTTTTCCCCCTCCCATAACCAGGTTTTCAAGGTCCAGAAACACCATAATATTTTTACAGTTTTCATAGTTCAGAAACACCATTATGATTTTACCTATGTAATAACTAATTAAGCAAAGTTTATCAATAATCTTATTATCAATTAATATGAAGTTCTCACATTCCAACTGCCCTCGAAGGTCCTGGGCCTCCACGCGGCGAGGGTGGAAACACTAGGGGTGAAGTCCTCTATCCCCAGTGGCTAAAACAGGACAGTGCGCATTGCACAAGCTGCTCAAGCTATCCAACGCAGACAATTATTGATTTTTTACATGCTTCTGGTTTCTACTACCAACTATAGATAATCTTACCCTAGAGAGCCTCTACATAGCCCACTCAGGTGCTGATGAGGCGTTAAACAATAACACTAACTAACTAACTCACATTCCATAAGTTTTCCTTTTTCTTTTTCTGTCATATACAAAAACCATATGTTATGCAATTAAAAATGTTTCACTCCTCCCCATTCCACCTGTATAATGCAATGAGGGCCAAAAAGATTTCACAATGAGGGTCAAAAGATTTCAGTCTACAAACAACTTTACTAGCTTACTGTGTAACACATTACTGCTGCTGCAAGCTGAGGGTCAAAAGATTTAAGTCTACACGCATCTTTACTAGCTTACGGTGTAATACATTATGGCTGCTGCAAGCGAGATATTTCCATATCTTAAGAAATGGATAGTTATCCAACGCAATGTAAATTGTACAGGGATTTTACATCGTAAAATTTTTAAGATGAGTCAACAGTCCTTCTACACTTTGTCAGAGTGTATTAGCGATTTTTATAATTATCATGACAACAATCCTTAGGACTTTGATAAGATTAGTTATACGGTTTACTTTTGCCAAGGAGAAGAACATAGGGGTACCCTGACCTCCTGTCCTAATTAGCCCAACTGGTGCAGAAATACAGGACGTAAAGCCCTAATCCCACCACCACCACCCTGACCTCCTTTGTTTCAAACGCCCTTGACAACCTTGAAGAACCGGAAGATGAACTTGGGGGGTGACCAGGGGCCATACATCCATTGGCAGCTTTTTAAACATGTTGAATGTGGTCAGGAGTCTCACCTTGTTGATGTCCATTCTCAGGTCCATTATAATGCAGTGGAGGATTCCACTTATCAATTTTGCCATACTTTTACACGTTACCATACATGTTCTTGTCATCAGGACTCAGCCAATTGGTTATTGTTATTTTTTCACGATGACATTTTTGTACAACCGGACTATTAATTTCATTTTTACACCCTCTCTACTTTTTTAACATTTTAGTTATTCATTAGTTATACATTAGATCTGAGCAAATTTTGTTAATGTATTTCGATACATCAAAAATCAATCATCTTTTCAGGAGATTACATCATATTTTTTTTTGGCCAATTACCATTCATATGTAAAGGAATTATATTACAATTTTAATTGTGTGAAAAATACTATCATATTCTCATCACAAGCCACCAGTTATTGTCAGATACATGGACCCCTATATGGAGATGACATCATACTCTATAACCAACTGCCCTCGAAGGTCCTGGGCCTCCACGCGGCGAGGGTGGAAACACTTGGGGTGAAGTCCTCTATCCCCAGTGGCTAAAACAGGACAGTGCGCATTGCACAAGCTGCTCCAGCTATCCAACGCAGGCAATTATTGATTTTTTACATGCTTCTGGTTTCTACTACCAACTATAGATAATCAATCTTACCCTAGAGAGCCTCTACATAGCCCACTCAGGTGCTGATGAGGCGTTAAACAATAACACTACCTACCTACCTACCCCTGCACCTTCACAACCGCAACGCAAGAGGAAACTCAAGGCCGTGTCCCCTCCTCTTGTGTTTGAGGACATAAGTGATGAGGAAAACCAGGAGGATAATTTTGAAAGAAAAGTAAAAGCAAATGGTTCCCCTGACAAGAAAAACCGTGGTGGAAAAAAAGCACCACCGCGGGGAGCTAGGGCTAACATCGAGTTGAGGTTCTAATACTTCTCTCCCCCTGGTTTTCCTCATCTAATGCGTTTCATATTATGCTTGTTTTTTTCAGATAAATCTTGTCTGGTTTGGTACACCATCTATTTGGGGCGGTCAACTTTTTTTTCCCATGGTCGAAAAAATAGACAGTACAAAATCCTATGTTGCACAGATAAAAAAAGAAGTGAAATGCCCAAAAAAAACAAAAAAACAGACTTCACCTAGTGGTGCAAAAGGCATATCTGTGATGATTTTTTTTCTTATTTTATGCATAGTTTTAAGCCTAATGATAATTAGGTGTACCCTATGTATGAAAAAACTGAGCATTCATAATTTCAATATGCATTGCAGGTGTGATTTTGCAATGCGCATTTGTATGATGTTTTCTTTTTTACAAAAAGGAGATCAAATGGAATGAGCCCCTCCCTTTAATAAGGGAGTGGGAAAAATATGTGCAGCCTCCAGTGTTCATAGCGTTTTTTTCATAATGCAAGCACTGGGAAGAGACTCGTTTACCATCCTGCTTAGTCGTGTACTAAACTGGCAAGTCAAAAAGGTTTTTTTTTAATGTTTTTTAGTATCAAAATCGGACCCTCCCAGCCTCATCAGCAAGATTGTATCAATACATGTGGTTTTTGAACGCCCCACATGGGATAGCAAAGGTAGTGCGAAAAGCTTGTTGACTATATAGTTGTTAAAGTATATATATATATTCCTTTTTTGATTTCCGATTTATTAAACAATATTTTGACTCTTAGTTTGTCAAAACCATTTGGAAAAAAAGGAACTTCTATTTGTGGAACATTATACAATATAAAAAATCAATGCAGTCATCACGTAAAACTGCTATTTTGGAATATTATACAAAAAAAGTTAAGTCATATGTACAAATCAGAAATATTCTTTTAAGTAGAATAACAATTACAATACAAAAGTAATGCCTGTAGTTTTCTAAAATACTTATTCAACTGAATTAATAATCACATGTTGCTAAGATTTTTTTTTTTTTTAACATAATCATTACATAGATTTACACTATTTATTAAACTAAATTAATATTCATATTTTGCTAATATTTTTTTTTACATAGCCGTTAAACACCTTTGTATGGGGGTATATACACAACAATAATAATAAAATAATATGTACAACTTACAATGATACTAAATAATATCAAATACGTTAGTAGATATCTATACAACATCATACAGTACAATAATACTAATACTGTGACAATATACTCAATTTGTGTGGCAGACAATAAAACTTTTTTTACAATTACACCTATAAGAACACTGATAATAAGTACAGGTGTACTTAAAGAAATTATTTACATGTTTAATGCTTAGTGCAAAAAACTTAAGTTATAAATTTTAAAGACATCATTTAAAAAAACATGAATAATAACAATAAAATATTACATTCACAGTATCATAATCTCAAAAATACACTACTTCATAGTTATAAATAAAAAAATCATACACATCCTAGTTCATCATCATTAAAAAAATACATACTTTTTTTAGAAAAAAAGAAAGTCAAGTGTGTAAGTGGTACACAAGATCAATATCATCAAGAGGATTGTCTTGTAAAATTCCCACAGATGAAATCAAAATTTTGGTGTGTCGTTGCGGAGTGGTTATGTCGATGGGCGATGTGATGGCTGTGCATTCGCTCAACTCATGATACGAGTGTTTGATTGTTTCGTCGGGATCTGACGGATGATGTGAGGGGGGCATTGAGAGTGTGGTAACCGGGGTGGAACATTTTGGGGCATCATAGTCGGTGGAGGGGGTTCCCCTGGTGTTCTTCTCCCTGGGGGAGGGACAGAGGAGGTGCAGAGGTTACCGGGGGCGGATTCCTCGGGGGTGGTCACAGATGACGGTGGGGGTGTTCCGAGGTGTTCGCACACGCCCCCAGGTGCTCAACTGCATGGCGTGTCATGTCCACGATTTCCTCCACACTGCGAAAAAATTAATGTAAAGCTCATGTAGTTACGGTATAGTTAAAAAATCAGTAGTTTTTTTTAAATTTATGGTTATATTTTGGCATGCAGCAAAATTTAAATTTTATCAAAAATATTTCAAAATTTTGAAATTCCAGCACAATCAAAACAAAAATTTCAGTACCACGATTCCTTCACACTACCAAAAAACTAATTTAACCGCATGTTGTTATGGAATGATTAAAAACATTATCAACAGTTTTTAAAATTGAGCATATTTTAGCATGCATCAAAATTTAAATTTTATCAAAAATATTTCAAAGTATGAAATTCTGACACAGTCAAAAAGCTAAAAATTCAGCGTAGAATAACTAGGGTGTTTGGGGAGTCAGTATCTATGGATTTTCCCATTTTCTTTATACACAACAACAACTTACCTTGTTTTGGCAGCGGGTGTCCTAGAGACCCTTGCAGAGGCCGTTGCAATATGATCCGTCAGCAAACCTGCCACTGTACTTGTGGCTCTGGTTACCACACTTGCAAGCAGTGCCAATCCCTCAACAATAAATTATAAAATAAAGTGATGAGTAAAAAAGTTAATGGGCATCTATATATATATATATTAAAAAAAATACACACTATTTTTTTAACAAGAAACTGTAGTTTTTTTTCCAAAAGAAACACATACAGGATATGGTTGCAATTTTTTAATATATAAAAAATTGTTACTTACACGTCGAAGGTAAACCGCAAATCCGGTGCCAAATGCTACAACAGCCACCAGACACAGTACTGTGACAACTGTCAGCGCTATCCCCTTGTGATCTTTATTTGTGTCGTCTTCATTGGAGTGGTCGTGATGTTTCGCGGAGGCAGTTTCACTGAACACAGCGGCAGTGGTGAGGGGGGTACTCGCACACTAAATCTGCACCCCATTCCTGGTAGATACATCAAGTTTGCCATCGCAGTACCTAGCGCCTTGCATGATGATGGTTGTGAGTCGGTCCTGTTCGGTATCTGTTAGATCCTGGGGAAGTGCTGCAAGCGGTGCACTCCCACTACAGTCTACAACGATCTCGCAACCGCTGTCGACGTAGTGGCAAGTACACACGTTTTGCCCGATGTCGTCAAATCCGTTGCAGCCGTAGGTAAATTCGTAGATGGGGTCGGTGTAGCCAGGGACGTTGTCAAAAAAATCATGGTCAAGCACTGTAACGTCTTCATCCTTGCAGGTCTCTTAAGAGAAGTGAACATTAAAATTTTGATTAGAATTTGCAGGGCTTAGCATTGGTGGGAAAATTTCACTCAGGTGTATGGTGCATTCGATTCTTTAGAAATCTCTGTAATGTTACGTAACGCTGCTGACAGAAAAAACAATAGAAGAGTTCGCCCTTTGTTTTCTTTGAATGGACCTGAACAGTTACATAATAAATGGATAAAGAACACAGCGTCTGCTATTTTACAGAGAAAAATAGATTGCTTTTTAGCATTGGAAGTAAAGATTTACCGTAATAGCTCTGATTGAAAACACTTATTTACATGAGTAAAAACAACTGGCAAATCTTACTGGTTGAACATACTAGTGGAAAAGTCTTGTCAGTCAGGTAAAGGTTTGCAAGGTTAGCTATGTGTGTAACTCTGCAACATTTTGTCAGACATGGTAAAATAAAGATTTACTGTACTAGACTGATTATGCTCAAAACATGAAAGGCAAAAAATTGGCATCAGGCCAAGATTTTATCGTAAGAGCTCGATTGACGTATTAGCCAGACAGTTACCGTACTAGCACTGATTGTGTTCAGAAAAACTTGCAAAAGATCCGGCATGTATCGTATTAACTGTGATAGCATGTACAATTTTAACCATGCACTGAAAGGTATCAAATTTTCAAAATACATGTGTCAACCGACAGATACTTTTTTCTGTCCAAAAAAAAAAAAAAGGAGGGGAGGGGGGTGATTTTAACACAGAACAAAATTAATTTTTTTTAGCTGTACTGTGGTCATATTGATAAGGATGAAAGAAAAATTGATGGAAGAAATTTGAAAATATTAACCTGAATGTTGTAAGGGTAGCAGCGTCCACTGGTTCCATCGTGAAATTTTCATTACAAAAATAATCGAACGGCTCTACAGGTGGTCTGTTGAATGTTGTTTGGCATGGTGGTCTGCAGCACCGGCCTCTTTTGTATATCTTGTGAAGTTTATTCCAATCTGAAAAATAAATTGTGTTTCACTAGTTGCAGTTTTTACCTTATATAAAATAATGGGTCATGACAACAATAAGTTTAAAAATAAAAAAAAAATAAAAAAAACATACCTTTACTATACCATACAGAATAATGAATGCGAGCAGACATGTGTCTGGTGACAAAGTAAATGAAATGGAAAATTTGCTCCAAAACCCTGAGTTTCTTGATTGCGACATCTCAGCGGCTGTAACATTAGTAACATCTAAGTGCTTGATTTGATGGTGGTGTGGTTTTTTCTTTTTGCTGGCATCAGTTGGGTTTTTTGTGGATAACAACTTCACTAGCACATGTGTTGAGGTATGTTCAGATTCCAATCTAGACCGGTGAGAAGTGGACGGAGGTGTGAAATCTTGCTGTGGGGCAAGTGTTGAATGAGTTGCTACCACTTGCGTAGTGCCCTGTGCGTGACCTTTGTAAGTTGTTAGGGTTGTTACTGTTGGGGTTAGCAAGCTCTGTTCGCTTCTTGTAAGTTGCTAATGGAAGGTCGGTTCCACGTGTGTGTCTCTTGGCTGGTGTGGAAGTCAAGCTGACTGCAAGTTATGAGCTCGGCTCTGTAGTTTGATCCATGTGTAATGTTTCTTCTGTTTCGCTGTGGGTGTACCCTGTATAACACATAAGAATAGGTGAAATGATATACATTTTTTATTTTTTTAGATTTAATAGAAAAAAAAATTGTTTGTTTAAAATGAAAAATTTTTTATCACCTGTAGAAATTCCCTGGCATAACACTTCATACTTAACATGGGGTGGAGAGCGATGTGTGTAAATGATTGAATAACAGAAAACTGTCCCCGTCATGTCCACAATCTTCATCATCTTGGGGGGCGGGGGCCCAGCTGAGAGGTAGCGCTCTGGGCTTCCAACCGCTGGATCCCGGGTTCGATTCCCGGTCGAGCCTAAGTTGGATGGCTGTTTCATCCTTCGTCTCATTGCCATGGTCTCTGCCTGTCCTAATTAGCCCAACTGGTGCAGAAATACAGGACGTAATGCCCTAATCACCCACCCACCCTTCATCATCTTGGTCAAACGAGTAGAGAAGGTGGGAAGAATTGACAGATCGCTTGTTTCTGTGCAATCCGCCATTACTCCCCGTGAAGACCCAAAATATGTGCACTTGCACACGTTAAACATTTTACGACGTTGAATGTATATCCTTGTGCAGGCAGAACAATGTTGCACAAAATAATGATTAGTTTTAGCAATTCCATGCCTGATTTTAGAAGTGTTTAACAGCTATAACAATATAAATGATATGTCCTTGTGATGGGCAAGTCCTGTGAACAGTGACATGTGACCAATAGTCTAGATGCGTCTGCTTATCATGAGCAATATTATACAATCATCGTTTTCCAATTTTGAGCCAAATGTAACACGGTATAACAGTTAAGGATATGACACAGTTTTTCCACAAAAATAAGAAAAAGTATGTGTCATTTATTGCCAAAAGATGTGATTTTACACGTTCAACTTGCAAAATCATAATTCTATTTACAAAAATGATATATTAATAAAACTGTGATTTAAAAAATAAATGACCTGTAAAGGGATGCACATGTTAGTACCCGTAAGGTACAGTGTTGAAAGTACCTGGGAGTATAGCTCGTTTGGTGAACAATTTCCTAAATATTTTTGACTGAGGTCTGTTATACACTATGCCTAGATGCTTAGCTCGGGTTATTTGGTTTGCGGGTGGGAGCTTAACTTTGTCCTGATTACCTAGAACAATTTCTTTCATGACATCAAAGTCTATCAACTGACTGTTGACATGATTCAAAGTGATACCTTTAATCTTTGTTGCACATGTGCCATCGTTCAGTTTGTAACAATAGCTCTTGGGACCCGTGGAAAGAAAAGTTTTAATGTGTACTCCACTTGGTAGCTTATCTGTCAACTCTCCCAACAGATCGCCAACTTTCAAGGTTTCTTGACAATCTTTCTCACAAAAAATTACACTGTGTCAAAGTACAGTGTATCTTCACCGGTTCATGCAAGGTGGGGTGTCCTGCCTGTTTGCCTCTCCGGAAACCATTATGCACCGAGAGGTGTTGAGGATGGTAATGCAAAAGTATGGGCACACTATTACAATAATGGTTTTGGATGAGGCCCATTGCCTGCACACCTGGTAAAGTATCATTAAACTGACACCTGAAGCAACAGGAATTTGTGTTTTACCTATAATTCCATTTCGCTTTTGCAGGGGTAACCAGTTCAGACCAGCATATCACAAAATCTCTCGATTGCGTAGCATGCTGGATGCTCCTGTTGCACTACTTAGTGCCACAATCACCAAAGCAATGTTGGCAGAGCTCATGGAAATGCTATGTCTATACCAGGAGGACACAGTCAAAATGTGTGAACTTGCAGACCGGTTGGTATAAGTTTGAAATTCCAGATATGTTTATATATAAATATATATTTATATATATATATAATGTAGACCGAAATATTGCTGTCATTTGTAAGCACACCAATAGGCTATACATAGTGTGGTAAAAAGCACACAAGAACTGATACTGCCCTAATGCTTTAGAACTGTTTATGAATATGCAGCACATGTATGGATATAAATTATATATTTGTATAGTATGAATATCTTTTCTACCATTTGTCATTCTCAGGCCTAACTTGGTATGCCACATAACCTGTGTAGGGGAAGGTAGGGCAAGATGGGACACTTAAAAACATTCATGCACAGCAATTCAGTAAATGATTGCAGCCCAAAGAAACTATGTCGTTTTATTGTGCTTTTATGCAAGCCAATAAAAATACATACACAACCATTATAACTTCATTTTTCTTTTCCATAAATTCACTTGAAAAATTTAGTGCTTTTGTCCCATTTTGCCCTCATACCAAGGCAAGATGGATATATGAATGTGATTTGAATACTTATCAATGTCAAACAAACATAACACCTTAGTGTGGCAAAAAGAAGAGCAAAGTACTGCTGCTGCTGCTGCAGTGAAGGTCAGTTTAAAACTGACCTGATGAGGCCAGCTAGAGGAAGTCCGTTACAAATTAAGATAAGCTAATGTGCGTGTGCAGATAGTGATGATTGACAGCAGCAGCAGCAGCAGCAGCAAGGGCAGTCTGAGTGACATTGAAAATGTTTTAATATAAAACTCATCATTGTAAATTTCATAAGCTTGCTAACATATTATTGGAAATTTTATATGATGTTAATTGAAAGTAAAATTCAAGATGGAATTCATCAATGGTGCAATATACCTCTTTATTAATGGCAAAATCACAAAAACCAACTGCAGTCAATTTGCAAATAACATACAGTCGACCCTCGTTAATCCGAACAGCAGCGTCCCCTGGTCATTCGTTCAGTTTAACGAATCTAAAAAGCATAGGAAATGCCTATTTGGTTCCCAAATCGGCTGTTCGGATTCGGAACCCGAGGGATTCAGATTAAAGAGTCCAAATAACCTTGGAACAAACAATAACATTGTGTAGATCTGTTCCCAAGGAAAATCATTCGGATCGCGAGGGATTCGGATTAAAGAATTTCAGATTAAAGAGGGTCGACTGTATTTCAACGTACCCCACTGGTGAAAATTACACGAAATTAGAACACAACAATGCCTATTGCACAAGACATTTGTACACTGTATATTTGTTTTGTATAAAGTTGCACATGACATATTTTTTACAGTCACATTTTTTTCTATATACCAGAGTTTCGTCTTATTGCAATTTTTCTGTTCACTAATACTGCAATCAAAACTCTTATAACTCTATAGCTAACCACCAGGGGCAGATCCACAAAAATTGCAGGGGGGGGGGGGGGTTAAAATTACCATTTATTGCAGGGACCACTAAATTGTGTAATCGCAATAATAGAAGAATATGTGTCCGATATATGGGTCCTATTTGGATAAATTTACGGTTAATGTAAAATATGTATGTTTGCTGATATGGAAAAATGTCAATAAAAGCTGTATATATATATATATCACATGATACATTAGCCCCCAGGGGTTTATGTCTCTGAAATTATGAATGATATTCAATTATTTGTCGATTGTATAATAAATTTATAATCAATACAAAATTAAGTGTCCTTACACGGTTTTGTTTTGCATCAGTTTACCCGATATGAAACCATAATGTATTCTAAAAAAAATTTTTGACTTACATTAATAGAAACCATGACTTAACAACCCTTGCTATTGTTCATTTCCAGAAATACCAAGACGTTATCAAATGTCTATATTGAGTGGGTCAATGACCTTCTGGATGCAGGGGTTAAGCGACCCAAAGATTTGGTGGGGTACTATTACTCTGATGCAGACCAGACATCTGTTGACGATGCAAAGAAAGAGTTTGTTAAGGCGAATTCCAAGATGCGGGTGCTGCTGAGCACAGTGGGGTATGGGATGGGAATTAATGTTAAGGGGTTGCAATATGTCATCATATGGGGCTTACCTAATGACCTTTTAGATATGTGGCAAGAGGCTGGCAGGTGTGCCCGAGATGGTGGAATCGGAAACATATACTGGTATGCAGCCCTTAATGAGGGAAAAGCAACTCCAGAAATGAAACTGTTTGTAAAAGACAACAGCACCTGCTTCAGAAGAATAATTCCTAAAGATTTATACCCATTGGATGATGATAAATGTATTCCACCGTCTCAGTGCACCTGTCAGCAAACATGTAATTTACTAACATGCAACTTGTGCATGTGCTGCAATGTTTGCAGAAGTGCATGCAAAATGTAGTTAATTACGACAAATGACGATGTGTAAGTAAATGTACACACTTTATTGATAAAAAAAAAACCAAAAAACAGTAACAATAAGGCAGTGTCTTCCAGTTTATTGTGATGACAAATAACAATAATATATTACATTTATACTAATGACAATTCTTGAAATTATTCCAAAAAAATGTCTTTATTGTGACTTCTCATTCTGTGGTTGCTTTTTGTTCACAATTGTAATTGTGACCTGTGTTACAACTGACATTTAGTAACCTCAGAAAATATATTGATTCAAACTTCTACACATGAGCAATATACATTGATGCTGAGGCCTTTTACTTAGTAAAAACTATACTACGTACTGCATAAATTAAGCAGAGAAGCCAGCAACATATCTGAGCAATAGAAATCAGCAAATAAGACAAAATGCACACAAGGTTCCACAAGGCTCTGTCCTTGGGCCCCTGTTATTCCTTATACATATATATCATTGATATCTACAACAAACAATGATCTTAGACCACGTGCAGACAACACCAATATATTCATTAAAACACCAAATCCTAACAAATCTGCAACTAAAGTTAAAAACAACCATTAAACGTTTACATATATGGGTGAAAGGCAACAACTTGTTATTCATGATTGAATCACGCCAAAACACAATTAAGTATCTTTGTACATGAAATTGTACTAAATTACTTATAAATTCGTTCACAATCATTGAAAACGTTCATGACTGCGAAAAAATACAACAGTATATTTTGCATATGTACAGTACATGGTGCAGATGCAATATTATATATAATGGAACTCCCAAACATTACACAATAAACCAGTAAAAACAGATAAATAGACCATAAATAAAACGTTATGATCCTAAAAGATATGTAAAAGCCTGACATGACAGAATTTGTATTTAAAGTAACATAGCATATGACATTGGCCCCCTTTATTTTCTAGTGTTGCTAAACAAAGTACATAACTCTTGATAAATAGAGTCAACACTGAAGGCGCAATACTGTGGAATAATTGTCGGAAAAACACCAATCATGATTTCAAATCATCAAACCAGTACACACTAGCATCATAGGGCGGGGGCCTAGCTCAGAGGTAGCGCTCTGGGCTTCCAACCGCTGGGTCCCGGGTTCGATTCCCGGTCAAGCCTAAGTTGGATGGCTGTTTCCTCCTTCGTCTCATTGCCATGGTCTCTGCCTGTCCTAATTAGCCCAACTGGTGCAGAAATACAGGACGTAAAGCCCTAAATCCACCCACCCACCCACACACTAGCATCATAAAATACTTGATTAGTGGTTACATGTTGTCCTTACTGGTTATTGACATTCATCAATTGATATAATTCAATCTTTAATATCTTTAAAATTATTTAGAGATAACATAAAATATGGCCTGTCCTAATTAACCCCACAGGTGCAGAGACAGACATTACAAAGCATATACTACTTTTAAAAAAGAGTACATTTGTTCTTTGAGATGATAATAATAATATGACAATCATAGGTAATGATATGAAAAACATAGTTAATGTACATGTATACATATTATGATTATATGACAATATCATGGGGCGGGGGCCTAGCTCAGAGGTAGCGCTCTGGGCTTCCAACCGCTGGGTCCCGGGTTCGAATCCCGGTCGAGCCTAAGTTGGATGGCTGTTTCATCCTTCGTCTCATTGCCATGGTCTCTGCCTGTCCTAATTAGCCCAACTGGTGCAGAAATACAGGACGTAAAGCCCTAATCACCCACCCACCCACCATGACAATATCATGAGAATGTTACAGAGCTTCATTTGCTCTCATGTCACCAAATGACTTCTTAAATTCTGAAACAGTTTTCACAGACGTGGTCTCTGGAAAAGTAGGAAACCCTTTGTGATGTCTTTTTGGTTTGCAGTCCCAAAGTTGATCCTTGGAGTAGGTATGTACAAAATCTTCCACTAGGGCGAGCCTGGTCTTGTTTGGCTCAGTACCTTTGAAAAGATGCGTTTCGCCGATGTTGTGGAGGTAAAGGTTATCAAGGTTCCGTGATGTTTGGCCAACGAGGTGAGCACTTTGAGATATTGTAGCTGTGCTGCATGAACCTTTGTTTTTCATGTTATCTGAAAAGGTGCCAGAATATGGTAATTTACATTAAATGTTTCAGGGTCATTCAAATATTACATTAAGTTACTCCTTATTGTTCCTTGTAAATTGCCATAGTGAAGTGCTAAACTTCTTAGTCAAATGTTCCTTTAGTTACTGTTTGAGATATGGTGTCAAACTTAGGAAAGTTATTTCTGATTCAACAATAAATAATGTGAATTATGCACGAGCGCACAGGATAAATTCTAACCTTTTAGGTAGCGATTGTGATGTTCGTTCAACAGATCTAGCTCAATATTCCGCCCTTCCCTCCCCACTGTGTTGGCTGTCCTGCAGTATGTAAGTTCATCCCGTAACCTTGGTACGGCAGTCCCACCAATAGCTGAAAGAGAAACAGTATACAGTTTAGTATGTATCCATCCATAAATATACCAACAAAAACTCAGAACTAAAAAAGTTAGGTTTATTTTTTTTACCAGCAAGTAATCGATGACCCACAGGCAAGTAATTTGTATGGTTGTTGGTGTGAAATTGCTTTAGATCTATTCGCCATTGGCCGATGATGGCTTGGCCATCACCGTGGCGAATGGCATCCTTTCTGGCAAGAAGATGCAAGCCTTCACGCACCAAGGCTTCGGTATGACTTAACTTTGATAGACCTGCAAACAAAATGTTAAAATGAAAATGTTAGTTTGACACCAAAGACATACTTAAAACATTGGTAACAATTCGATTAATTGCTGCATCCATGTCCAGCTGTAACCTGGGACTGATGCTATTACCTTGGGGAATGTCATCTAGTGTCTTCATTGCTAGCAGTTTCATTGCTAGAAGCAGGATATACCCTGTTGTGGTCACCTCCATCAACTGCCACGAATCCATGAATTTCGCATGTACATTGCCCTAGAACCATAGATAGATAGATAGATAGATATTGCAAGTGCATAAATTTCAGCCTTAAACATTAAAAGTCAGATAACATCACATTGACGAGGTATATTCATATATCCATAAAAGTTAATATAATATGTCATACTTTATTGTGTTCATCCCACCATTGCAAATTCTGATATATATACAGTAACAGTTACCTTGACATATTTGAAGTCCAGTTTGTTGCGCACATTCATAAGTGTACCTCTGTCAGCTGCACTGCCACCTTTGAAGGATTTGTCAAAGTAGTCCTACAAAAAGTGGTAAAGCAAAGTGTAATTGTCTAAGTGTCTCCCGATGCATATATCTTTTTCGAGTAAACATGCAGTTTATCAATAGTGCAATGTGTGTGGTTAATAAACTGTTTTAACATTTTACATATTGATATTAATACTTCTTACAGTAATCTACTTACCCAGGGTGCTTCCTAAATCCGAACATCATCAGGTCCATTGTGTTATAGTTATTGGTTAGATGAGGTTATAAGTGTGACCTTAATTATGTGCACATGACTGGCAACACAAGAAAAGGAATATATAAATAAATCACTTGATATTAATAACAGCTCATTTTCTATATTGACAACTCAGCCATGTGGTTTTGATATGAATGGCTGTATAGGGAAAATCCAATTTAACAATAGGGCTTTTAAGCGTTTAGTGAAAAGTACAATATGTCAAATTTACATTTCTATAAGTTGGTGGTAATTCTGTACAATCCATATAGTGCTGCCATTATAACATATCCTGTTTTATAGTATAAATGTAACACACTGGCTTCTGTTATAAGTTAGTAACTTTATCATTGTAGTAGTATAATTACATGCTGTTATCACAAAAATAGTAATACCATTTGTTGCTAATTTATATAAAGGGAATTTCTTTGCAATACCTTTAGAAGCAGCATCCTTTTGTGGAACTCCTGCGGGTTGGGGTAGAGTCCACGAAGGGACTCAGTGCCTTGGCCACGTGTTCTTGCACACTGAGCAGCCACATGCAGGCTCACCGACAGGCAGTCTCCATGGCACAGAATAGGATAAACAGTTCCATCATTTGCCACTGGCACGAAAGCAGACAACTGGGTAAGAATTTTGATGACCCCTAGGTGGCTGTTTGGTACCCCAGGTAGTGTTCCTATGCTGACCTTGTAAGTGAAATGAAAATTCATTGCATGAAATTTACACGGATCATGCAAGTTGCAGGGATGTATTAGCCCTGCTGCATAAATTGAGTAGGTTTATAGGATTGCTATGTATTTACAAAATCAGCCCCAAGGCATTTCTATCCACTCATGCAGTGACCACATTTCATCATTTCCTATAATACTTACAATATCACTCTTCCTAGCCATTTCACTACTGTAGGGGAATTCCGCCACTTTCATTTCACAGTCCTTGAACCAAGCCATGTAGTGCGTGATGATGGTCCCAGTGATTCTTCGCATTCTCTGGAACAAGTCTGCCAGGTCTTCTGGTGATGGCAGGAAAGCCTACAATGACAAAAACACTCGTAAGATATTCCATATACCTATGTTGTTAATAAACCGTTTTCTGGCCCTAGTATGTATACTTACATGTAATGGCACGTCAGTCGCAGGAATGCAATGCGCTTCTTTGTCCAGATCCCTGAAGGACACCCTGTTGCTCACAACCAGTGCATTGGCCATGATTTGCATTGTGCCCTCGTCCTGCTTTCCCACTCTGTGCCGTACGGACCACTGGACATTGTCCCACACTACAGAGAAACCTGCAAATTAGATGGCCAATCACTCGTAAAGTCCAGGGGTTCAAGAACACTAAAGTGCTTCGATTTGTTCAAACCCATACCGTATGCATTTTATAACTGCGTTTAGCTCTATTTATTTCACAACAACATTGTCAATCAGGGTAATGATGGGGGAAGAGTGAGCATGTAACCACAAGGAAAACAGTTATGATAAGTCACCAAGCACTTATGTACATTGTGCAAATCGGAAATGGTTCACTAATACTAACCAGGATGAGGGCGAGTTCCTGGGTCTCTGGGTTCCTCATTGGGTGTTTTTTCACAAACGCCTGATGCTTCCTTTGCTGCTTCTGCAGTTGCTTCCGTAGATGCTTCTGAAATTTAGATCAAATGATAGTGAGTTTCATTTTAAACAAAAATAAATAAGTCTTTTATCAGTTTTATATATCTATATTACATGACTATCGAAATTTTTGCGTATTGTCCAACTATATAACTTTACCTGCTGTGTTTGTGGCCTGACTTGGCGTTTTCTGGAAAATTACAATAGTTTCACATTAATGGCAATCTTTTCATCATGTTATATTCTCTAATGCCTTGTCACATATGAATGTGACATGTTTGCAACTGCTTGCAGGTCATACGAGGACCATCCCAAAAATGCAGATGCCCTACATTGGGCTGTAGCATGAAACATTTATTATAGGATATGTAACAATTACCCACTGAATAAAGTAAGAATGTCATATCCTCATCTAGATGCAAATTTAGATTTGGGTATCACTGCATTTACCTGCACTGCACACTTCCATTCTTTTATTTGGCGTTTGTTGCTCAGAGCAATTCGGTCTGCAAATGATCTGGAGCCTTCAGATCCAAGGCATATGCCCAACTTATTGAAACACTGGAATAACTGAGAGAGGTAATTATTAACATTTTTTTTTTTTTTACATATCTTATGCAGATATTATATTATACAGAAATATGTTTGAAGCAGAGAATGACTTATGCTTACTGATTTCCTGCAACCGGATTTCCACATTTGTAGGCCATGGACAGCTGGAATCAGGATGTACCTTCTGCTGTTACGCAAAAACAATGCCTGTGCCAGAAATGATCCAACACATGCATTGCTTCGCTGAGTGGTCATCCTGAAAACAAAAAGGGTATAAAGAATTACTAGTTATTGTTACAGCAATGTAGGCTGAAGCATGGGCATGCAATAACCACCATATGTGATATTATTAGTTTTTATCTTTACTTGTGGGAAATCAGAGTAAAGCCAGCGCTTGCTTAGAATAAGTAGCTTATATCATGTTTGATATACGCCACACAATATATTACTCACCTAGATGCATTAATGAGTGTTTTCACTAGAGCATAGGTGGAAGGCATGCCCTTTTTCATCTGGCTAATGACTGATTCCCACTTGAGCTTTTTGAGCCGACCCACAGTGGCCGGTCCTTCAAGTATCTTGCACTTAAATTTGGTGACCTCTCGTCTTATGATAGATGCTAATGGTGATGAAAGTTGATTGTTGAATGCCAGACTATTTTTGGAGAGATGGTGTATGAGGGATCGGTATTTGGATGACTTGAGGAGTTTACTGGCTTTTCCTTTGATACCTGATGTTCGTGTTACTGAAGAAGATGACAAAGATGCAGGGGGTGATGAATTCTGTGAGGATGCAGGCTGTGGATGAATGAAGGGGGACACAGTTGGCAGTGAGGTCAACTGTGGGTGACTAGTTTTCGGATTTGGCTGCCTGGCCAAAAATTCTTGCAGGGCCTCCAGGGCTTCTTTATGTTTCACATACAACTTTTTCAGCAATGAGTGGCAGCTGCTACATATGAAGTGCTGGAAAACAAAATAGGACAGACATTAGACCAGCTATGTCAATGACCTGTAAGGGTTGTTCACAAAATATAAATATATTTATTTTCTGTGCATAGATTTGTCGATGAAGTCCAAGCACTCGGTGCCATATATATATGCTAGACAGAGCAAGAACACAGTAACAATAACTTTGTGCCATACTGTTTGAGACATTTTCTGTAATTTTTGATTTATTTATTCTTTTAGTGTTTTTACATGTTCTGTTTTTAAATTTAGTATTAATAATCATTCTTGTATTTTAGTGGTTTATAAATATGTCTGGTACCACTGTTTATCTTATTTATTGTATACTTCATTTAAACAATGTAATATTAAATTTGTTGCTAAATATAATATATTCTCTCATATTCTCTCAATTTAAATAAGTTATTATATATACACAATTTATTTATTATTATTTTTTTTTGCTCTAGCAGTCCATTCAAAATATCTATATAGGCCTACATAATTCCTAAAGGCCTCTATAAGTTTTTCAACACACCCCCTCCCTCCCCCCCCCGACCTTCTGACTGGCTACGGCCCTGGTAACACAATAGTAAAATATAACAAACCTGATTTTGGTGCCATTTCACTTTGACAAATTGCAGCGCTTCTTCTACGATTAAACTGTCCTTTAATAGGTTCGATTGACGTGAAAAACGAATGTAACCTTTTTTCTTTTTTGGAAATTCCTTGACACAATGAAGACATCGCTCCTCGCGTGGCACGGCTGCTTCTGCCATTTCTTCAAAACAGCTGATGTTTTGGCGCGCGCGACCGCCACTAGGGTCGTTTTAGTTCATACAATTGACACTAGAGTAATACATTTTTTCTTGCCAGAGGGCGCCTATGGTCTAGGTGGAGCCTAATATGCAAATTATTCCAGTAAATCATGTGATTAGTCACATGACAAGATTTGCTCCAGTTAGTACAGGATCAACATAGCCGTATATGTGTCTCTCTTAGTGGGTTTCTTCATTGATAGCATAAATTATAGACGGTTATGGGAGGCATCGATCGGCAGGTAAAGTGCGTGGAAATTGCAAGTGTATTTGCTCATTGACAACCTGGTTATTTGTAGACTTATGACACCTATCAATATCGCTGTAAAACAGTCTGTACAAGATTAACCATGCTTAAATGTCCAATTTTTCCTAAAGGAGTCGCCCAGTCTAGCTCAGAGGTAGCGCTCTGGGCTTCCAACCGCTGGGTCCCGGGTTCGATTCCCGGTCGAGCCTAAGTTGGATGGCTGTTTCATCCTTCGTCTCATTGCCATGGTCTCTGCCTGTCCTAATTAGCCTAACTGGTGCAGAAATACAGGACGTAAAGCCCTAATCACCCACCCCACCCTTCATTTCCGGACAATTTTTAACCATTCTGTCATATTCACACTCCCACATGACAACAGTGCTGTACCCTTTTTTTCTGATCTGATCAAGAAGTAACATTGTTCTCTGGTACACACTTTCAAGGGATGTATTTGTTCGGGATCTAAAGTTTTTTTCCTATCTTTAATACAGTCATGACCATGATAGCGGCACCCCATAAATTCATAGGCTGTAAGGGATTCAGCATTGTAGTCGTCCAGTGACAGCCTAGTCCCTGGGATTCGAAATTCCCCTCCATTCCTGGAGTGTTGAATGTATCTCCCCGATTTGTGAGCAACCCACTCCAACCATGTGGCCGCTTTATCACTGTCATTGGTGTGTTTACCATATCCCCTTGCAGGAATTTGGGGGATGGGGATTTCACCAATCATGTCAGAATCAATTGGTTCACCATTAAATGTCCAATTTTCCATTTTAAGCACTCCTGTGCCCTTTCTGCCATCAATGAGAACAACATCGTGTACCTCATACAACATCAGCTGTCTGATAATCTGCATTGCACTTGATGCAATAATAGTGTGTGCAAAGGGGTCCACGCACCCTGTGTTTGACCCCTGGATTGTTGTGACATTCATTATCAGCTGCCTGAATTTCATGCATGCTTCTCTTAAAATTGCAACATCAGCCCTGGTGTAAGCCAAAATTTCCTTTTGGAAATCAAAGATTTCATCTTTTTGACAAGCGTGCCATTTTAAGAACTCTTCGCGATCTTTGGTGCTCATGTGGTCTGCACCATAGTAATGGGGTGCTGGAATAGGTCCTACATAATCCCAGTTATTTTGGGCGTTCAAAAAATGGGGAAACTGTCCTTTTTTTAACTGGTGGTTAAGATTTAGAGCTAGGGGTAGCTTCTTTAATGCCATTGGGAGAAAGTTGAGACTGTCAATGAAACGAAGATCAACACCTTTGTTTAAATACATTGTCATTATTTTTGATCCTGCATGAATGACTTGGGGAAACACCCCATTTTCAACACAGTGGTTCAGAATGAAGTGGCAATCAAAAGCTTTGCTATTGTGAGCAATAACAACCATGCCCTTGTGTTGAGGGTTGATCAACCAACGACAAAAATTTTGGACAGTATCCAGTCCTTTGAAAATGAGTTCGCGCCTTCCACAACTACCATTAGCACATGGGGGCCTCACAAAACGGTCTTGTGAACGCAGTGCACACTTTGCACATCTGTCACCGCAGTTTTCACAACCCGAGTGTTCCGAGAACTCTTCATCCTCATATACGTTGCATGCCGACTGACACACCAAATAGTTGGTGGATTTAGGTTTCTTAATTTTGAAGTAACACAGGTGATCATTAACAACATAACTTTGGCAACATCGACAGAACCATTCACCGCACATATGATCTTTAGCATCACGTTTTGTTTTGTCTATTACTTTTGAGCATTTCTTACACCTGTGAAAAGTGTCACAAAGTGATAATCTTTCCTGTCCTTTTCTCGGACCTGTCTTGTACTTTCTCACAAGTTTGTGAGCCATAAAGCACTTTGCACTGCGGCATACCATGTTGCAATCAGGACATGCAAGAGAATCGTCACCATAAAAACAGTTTTGGGTGTTGCATGTACCACATGTAAATTTGCAGGGATGTCTTACACTCCTAGAATACACTGTGAGACATTGAGTGCACAGTTTTTTGTTAACAAAGAACCCTTTGATATTCACAATACTATGGTAATGACCATCTTTCAAATATAGAAAGATCTTGTCCTTCTTTGTTGTGAGGCCCCTATATATGACATCGTCGCCTACATCACCAGATATAACCACAATCTGAACGTTCAAATTTCTCTCAAATTTACGAAGTTCAGAAACAGGGACAGGTTGCCGCATTGACACACTTGCGTCAATGTGTAACCTGATAGCTTTCATGCGCTGTGAATATTTCGAGTGTTGACAAGTCACCGGTATTGTATCAGGGGCATATCTTTCAATTTAGCCAAACATGTTACAATTCCTCTGCCCGCACACAGATATTCACCCTCAACTTCAGGAATGAAAACTATTGATTTTTTTTTCTTTATGGTGCAATCCTTTGACATTGGATCAGTGTCTGTAATCTTTCGACGAACACCTGAAGTTGTGCAGGGGGGGGGGGGGGCACCACCACTCTCCATCCTCCTCATTATGCCCACGTTGACCTCAAATGACTTATCCACATCAAGACCTTGCTTTGATTGCAGGACTGCCCCAACTCTGAATTTGATGAAAATTATAATTTTACGCAAAAAACCCTAATAAATTGATATGAGTGTATTGCATATAACCTACAATAATATGCACATACCTTTCCATTATAACATCAGCTGTTATGTTGTGATTAGGTTGGCAGTGAATGAAAATTTCCTTATCAAGACCTGCATGTCTAATTGAGAGTCTGGCTCTATCATTGTTATCAGTATGATCCGCATTGACATTATCCATGATATCCTCAAACATGTTGTGTAAATCGTCAGTAACATCAAGCAAATTCCTTCCGTGTTAATCATTGTTAAACTTCGCTTTGAAAGTAATTTCTTCAACATTATAACGCCGTGCACATATTTCACTTACACGTTCAATAAAGTAAGGTTTTCTTTCTTCATGGTCATCATGAGAAGCGGTGATCTTTTTATCGGGTGGGTCACCCATAACGCTGGTAGACTATTGAAATGTTGTGAAATCAGATTTTGACTTAAAATGAAAATCGGCGGGTTTTCTGGCATAACCAATAGTATCAAAGGAAATGCAGGTCATAAGTAAAAAAACACAGTTTGAAAAATATAAAGAGAGCATGAGGGAAAAAAGCCTGTAATATTTCATGTGAACAAAGAGTGATTATGTGTAAGCGCACGTCTTAAAGGCCATGAAATGTGCATATAAGTTTTAGCATTTTCAAAAAATAGGGGCATCTTACAGAATAATAACTAAAGAATAGCAATTTACTCAAACAGTGTATAGAGAAGATGGCCCTCGAAGGTCCTGGGCCTCCACGCGGCGAGGGTGGAAACACTTGGGGTGAAGTCCTCTATCCCCAGTGGCTAAAACAGGACAGTGCGCATTGCACAAGCTGCTCCAGCTATCCAATGCAGACACTCATTGATTTTTTGCATACTTCTGGTTTCTACTACCAACTATGGATGATCAATCTTACCCTAGAGAGCCTCTACATAGCCCACTCAGATGCTGATGAGGCGTTAAACAGTAACACTACCTACTACCTACTACCTAGTGTATAGAGAAGGTGATCAAAATTACAATACATCTGTTGGGTTCTGCTTTACAGTGATTAAGTTTGAAACAAAAACATTTTTGAAAACTTAAAACAGAAAATAACAAGGAAAATGTATGGCAGGTGTGGCCTTCCTATGTATTAGGGTGAGGCTGTAGCCCTCACCTGCACCGATTGAACCTACATTTTTTTCCTAGTGAGGAGTCAGTCTAAATAGTAATGTCTAGAAATTTCAAGCAAATTGGACATGATCTAGGTATAGCAGTTTTGCTTTAAAATTTTTGTGTCTGGAATGTTACGCAAACGCCTGGTTTTCAGTGGAAAAAAGTATGTCAATACCAATTTAATGGTCAGAAACTGAATTTCCGTGACCTGAAATTAAATTCATCCAGTATTGTCATTACAGTAGGATTAAAAATTGTTTTGATATATATGATAGTTTGAATTCAACAAACCTGAAGGATGTTCTGGTATCGTTCTTCTTTTTTGGCAGTAGACAGAAAATCACTAGTGGTTGAATGACAGAAGATATCAAGTGGCTCAAGAAACCATTAAAAATCTGAGGACTGTCAATGACAGTGCAGAGAGAGGGGTCAAGCTGGGAACTTCTCAGCTGATACTTCCATCATGAATGAATAATCAGTCTTCAGTATTCTGAAGAAGCCCCATGAGTCAGATCCCACCAGGTCACTGAGATTAGTTGATGAACTTACGTCACTGGGAAAACATGGTCTTCCATAACCAGAACCTGACCTCTTCTCAAACCTCTCTGAAGTACTGCTTGCCGCCTTCAAATTAGCAACTAGCTCATTCTTTTGCTGTGGAGACTGCATCTTGGAAAACAATGCAAGTGGCACTAGTTATTCTGATAGGTACCACAAATGGTTTTTAAATGCTTTTGTTGCAGCCTTACTGATGACATTGTCTTCATACAACTGAATTTGCTGAACAAGCTTCAAGTCATTGACTGGGGCATCAGCTGGTTGAGAGCACGTGATCCACCATGGGATGTACACCAACAATACGAACATAACAAAACATTGAAGCTTCTCGGTTTGGCCAGATCCAAAGAATGCACTTCGAAGCAACTCATCCCTAATCTGTAGTACAATTGAATCAGTCTGTTTGGATAACATGACCAAGGAAAGTGTGAGCAATTCTTTGTAGTCGCCTCTGTAGCAATCATCACTTGATAATGAAGTAGAAACTTGTTCAATGATGCCAAAGACATCAGTTGGAAAATCCAATAAGTGAAAGTCAGTAGTTGTTCTTGACAGGCGTCTGAAATTATCCCGAAATCTCATGAATAGCTTAATGTCTGGTCCACTGGAAGTTTCAATCTTGAGGGCATCCCAGACATGTGTAAGGATGATCTCTCCAATATGATGCCGACAGGCAAGCCATAGTAGTTCTCTATGCAGATGCAACTGGACACTGACACAGCCAGCTGTCATCTGGCCTGAAATTTGAACAGGATCACATACATACAACTGTTGACAAAAATGAAAAACCAGATTTAGGAAGAATTGGCTGCTGTGGTGTCAAACACCATAGCACAAATACTGTCACTACAGTTCCAGTTTTCAAGAAGTTCACAAGTTGCACTTGCTATTATTTCTCCCATTTGATTGCGTCCTCCCCTCGGTAAAGCAGGAACACCCAAGAGCTTAACTCCATTTTCTCCTAAAAATCAAAGCAGATATTGTATGCTGCAATTGACCAAATAAGAAGAAACTTCACGATTTGACATAACATGTATTTGAAACCTACCGGAAACCAAAACAGGAAGCCTTTCAGCATTATGATACTTATTAGTTAATGACTGCATCAGCTTCCCATCCCAGTGTAAGGCACCAAATTTGGGAGGCTGCCATTCCTCCTTTATTTTCTCACTTATGTTTTGGCTTGCTGTGACACGATACCTAAAAATAACAATTATTAGGGTTATTGACTGATGAGTCCAGAGTGCTGAAATTATCATTTTGAGAGACATAAGGGCAGGAATTCAAGAGAAAATGGAAAGTTATGATTGATACGGATAATGATATAAGTACATAGAAATAGCTAACCTGTAGGCTTGGGTATGATGCAAGTATACTCCAGATCTATGTGTCCCCTTTGTTACAGACAGATACGATAGAATGCATGACAGCTGACAAGGCAGTTGGAGTGATCTTATTCCTTATTGCAGTGGATTGTATCCGTTCATTCTTTAGAATATCTGGAGGCATATGGATATCAATCCCTGATTTAGTTCTTCTATGTTTTCTCTTTACTGGAGAAGATTCAATGCCTTCAAATGCTTTTTCCTCAACATCTGAACATGTTGTATCAGTTGTCTCATCCAATGATTTTGATTGTGAAATTTCTCTTGAGCTGCCTGGTTGTGGGCCCCTTCTATTCTGCCTGGCAGTTATTAATTTCTCATACCTATTGTCTCTACCTGTGTAACAAGCTTTCCGGTCCATTTGCATACTGTGGAGAAAATTGATGTCTTCTTGGATGGCATTTTACTCGTCCTGCAGTATATTTGGCCAATCTCGCAACACCTCCATCTCTTGTATGATGTTTTTTGGCCAAAATGCCATGGTTTCTTCTAGTTGCAATCTGAATGCAACTATTTTGGGATTTTCTTCAATCTTGTCAGCTTTGTTAAGTTTTCTGATGTTTTCATATTCTTTTATAAGTGCCTCTACTTTTTCTGCCATTCTGTGGTCTTGAATTGATTTAATTCCAGCCTTTTCATAGTGTCGAAGTACTTCTGAGACAACATTTTTTGCTGCATCTCTGCAAATTTTACTCTGTTTTGTTGGATCATTTGACCTCAGTGTGTTGCTATAAGACAGATATGCTAGAAGTACTTGCTTTTTTGTGGGTAGACGACATCCAGTTATATGTTCATGAACATGAGTCACAGTTTCTCCAATTATTATCAAAGATTTATCAGACTTTCTTGTTGAGGTTGCCATTTCATCAGATGCTGCCTTGACTGTGGTGTAAGCTTGTTACAAACAATGTGAGATGTGTAGAACATCCACAGAGGTCTCAAATTAACTCCCTCAAGCCTCATCAGAGCTTCAAGTGTGTTTGATTGCCATGTAATTTTGCAAAACAGTACCTTTCTGGAGCTATTGGTAGACCCAGGAAGCCAAATTGGCCTTACCCAATGTGTGGTTATTTCATTCAGTGACATTTCTAACAAAGGATAGCCAGTTAGGCATATTGTGAATAAACTAATGGCTGCAACAACATAAATTATATCGAAATCTTGGCATACGCGGTACACAAAATTTTCAAGTGCTATCTGCTATACCTAGACATTCACCAATTTTGATGAAATTTCACAAATTTGTTCTCTGGGTATTGTCCTCACTATTAAAAAAAGGTAGGGGGGATTGATTGATATTTAAATTTTTAGGGGGCTACAGCCTCACCCTAATATGTATTGATAATAAGCCTTAATATGGTTATTATAAAATATTATGGTGTTTCTGGACCTTGAAAACCTGGTAATGGAGGGCAAAACATGTAATATATCATGGGTTACATGTAAACGAGGATGAAAATATTAAACACTGGTGGCAGCACTGTACAGTGTTATAGGTTGTAGTGGTGGCAGCACTGTACAGTGATACCACTAGTGCCCTCTGCAGGATCACGTGGTTTTTAAAGTGTAGTGTATTACTACTACTTACATAGCTGGAAAGGGCGACGGAAAGCAATGGAATGGCCAAGTAAAGCCTTCCGTCGGCTTCCATAGGATAACGTGAAGATTACGTGGGTGTATGTGGGTTAACTTCGCTTTTCCTTGTTGACGTGGCTGATCCGTCGAGTTCCGGCTGTTTTGACGGAATTTTCATGCATGCAAGATAATTCCGTGAAACTGAGCCGGAATGGGACGGAAAGATTGTTATTTATTATTTTATACTTGGATGATATGCCGCAGATGGCGGATCGTACGCCCTAGTCGGCGGATCGTACGCCGCAGTCAGCGGATTGTCCGTCGTCTTTCGTCAGTTTCTGTCAACTTCCTTGGGCTTCTGTCAGCTCTTACTTCAGCTTCTGTTGTCTTCCGTCGGCTTCCGTCAGTTATACATGTATGTGCCTTACAGCCACTTGAATCATCCGGCATCAAAATAAGTTACGGCGGATTATACGAGGGCGGGGACCTAGCTCAGAGGTAGCCACTGGGCTTCCAACCACTGGGTCCCGGGTTCGATTCCCGGTCCAGCCTAAGTTAGATGGCTATTTCCTCCTTCGTCTCATTGCCATGGTCTCTGCCTGTCCTAATTAAGCCAACTGGTGCTGAAATACGGGACAATAAGCCCTAATCACACACACACTGCGGATTATACGTAGACTTCTGTGGATCACATGTCGTGTACGTCATTCTTCTGTACTTGTTCCGTGTCTCTTGCAACATAAGCCGCGTATGATCCACCGGATATCTGTTGCATACGCCAATACATACATAGCCAAACGTCAATGCCTAGCCACACCCCTTTTTCACAGATTTTTTTGTCGAGAATCCTTGGCCAATATGTTGACTTTGTGTCTATGGTTCAACCACAGATTTTCCATCACTTTACGGCTATGTGAGATCTAGGCTTATGGCGTGTAAGTTCTTGCTGCTCATTAGGGGTCTTTCTCTGGTGAGAGAAAGGAGGAGTCCACCATGTTACACATTTACCGCATGGGTGGGGTCTGTAACTTGCCATAGCATAGAAACCAAATGCAAGGGACCGCTGACATGTCATCCGAACTACACCCTGCTGGGATGTTGCTCATGATGGGTACTCAAGCAAGACACTTAGATTAAGTTGGCTTGGCCAAATATACAGCTAGCCATGTTGAACTGACTGGAAAGGGTTTGCCCTCGTGCTCTGGAAATACATGCGCCAGTTGTACCGTTGGAATCAGAATTATCATCTCTCTGGAATTTGCATAAAACTGTGTCAACTATAATATTTCTACATGAATGACATATGCAATCACATTTTTTAGGATGCGATAATGGGCCATGTTTTGCTAATTTTACTGGTGTTTAGCAACAGCTATGTAATGTTACATATTCTGTACACATATGAACTCCCACACATTCCATTTTTGAGTAGGGGGTTGCCTGTCTAAATGTAGACCGGTTGCCAACTGTATGATTATTTTACCTGTTTGGTTCATTATCTACCGACAAACCCATTTATTAGTTAATGATGTGATGTTCTGCCTTAGTTAGCCAGAACCGACCTACATTGCATTAGATGGGATTTAGGGTCGGATCGACTTGGAATTTAACATTTTTGACACCGTTTTTTCCCTAAACATGTTAGCATACCTTATTTCGTCGTTATGTACAGGAGGACTGCTCTGTTTACTATCGCCTCACACTCAGATTTTACTGAAAAAGCCACTGGAAACATCGTTTTAAAGAGCATTATCAAATTCTCGTTTGCTGCTTCAAGGGATTCACTATTGCCACGCCCCCAATGGCATTTTGGGAGTATTAGTATCAAACTTCAACGCTCCTATGGTGGATAAAAAATTTAAGTTTGAAATATTTCTGTCCTGTACATAGTTTCTTAAATCTGACAGTTAAGGTAGATAAAATATTCCCAATGATTTCAGTGTCCTAGTGTGCGAATAAAGCAAATAATCACCCATTTATAACGTCAATGCAAAAGCTTATCAATCGGTGACGTTGCCGAAGCCCTCTAGCGAGTTCTGGTGGAACTAGGTAGCAATGGCTATCATGGATTATCAACAAAACGTAAATTCGAAAATGTGGCAAATGTTTATTAAAAGGCTACTTCCCGCACAAGGTCAGAATTCCATATTTTTGCATGTATGCCTTTGTAACCCTGTCCTGTGGACAGGGGACTTGCAGCTATGCCTTAGTGAACTATAAGTGCCAATTTGCAATGACTCTGTCTTTGTGGGAAATTAGCACAAAAGTAAGGCTAGTTTTGCAAGGCTGACATTGCATATGACTCAAGCCTGTTTGTGTAATTTATTTTGAATACACTTGTGGTATTCACAAAGGGGGTAGCCTAGTTTGAAAAATAAAATATAAATGAAAAATCCTGAAGGCAATAGATGGTGTTCGAAAGAGGAAATGTTCTAATCTATTAAATTCGTAAATTTGTTTTAGGGTCAGTTGAAATAAAGTGCAAATTGTATGTATTGCAAGGCGGAAAAATGCATTCTTTTAAAAAGCTAACATTTATTTCTTTTTGTGGCCTTTTATCATGTTAGACTATTAAAGCAGTACAATGAACAGAAGCAATGAAAAAAATAAATAAATAAAAATAAAAATTTACATGGTCAAAAGTATTCATACAGTAGCAATTACATAGCTTGAACTGAGGAAAATTGTTCCAAGTGAAACAGCAATTGGTATTTTTGTATATATCTTGTTCCTAGTGTACCAACATGTCAGTTTATCATGCTCTTCGACTATAGGTAGTTGCACACACCCAAATATGGCGGGGTGGGGGCCTAGCTCAGTGGTTGCACGCTGGGCTTCCAACCACTGGGTCCCGGGTTCAATTTCCGTTGGAGGCTATGTTGGATGGCTGTTTCATCTTTCGTCTCATTGCCATGGTCCCTACCTGTCCTAATTAGCCCATCAGGTGCAGAAATACAGGAAGTAAAGCACCACCACCACAACCCAAATATGGCAGATGTCATTCGTTATAATGCACGTCTGACGATTCAATCATTTTTCCAGGGGTGAATGGAGGCTGTAATTCTGAATAATGACTCCATTATTGGCGATAGATGAATTTAGTCCAAGACAATTGGTTGGGAAGGCTATAGTTTAGTGGACATCCGGTGTTTTTGAGTATCCTCATAGTTTGGTTTTGTGGCATTAGTACATTTAAATCTTAGGCAGTAGGCAACATGTATCGGCGAGATGTCTAGATGCACCTGAGCATTCACGGTACTTTGCTTTATGTTGAGTCCCCCAGTTCCAGTTGATGCCGAGTAAACCCAACTTACGGTAAGTGACTATATGTCATTGTTGGAAGAATACAGCACTCGTGGAAAGGCTAATATTTTTATCTGAATGCTGTTTTTATGTCATGTTGGTCAGAAAAGTGTAATTTAGTCTCAGCCAGACAAACCATAAATTTAAAGTGTTGCTCTACTGGGTTTTTACCCTGTTCAACTGCAGTAGTTTTCGGAGAGTGATGCATAAAAATATTGTATTGAGTCAGTTTTCACTTAATTTACATCATTAGTGACCACATAATTAACTTTAAAGAGCCACTTTGATGACCCTATTCTAGGGCAACGTCACAGTGTACTTACCTTATATGGAATGGGAGTGGTCACGTGGATATTTATGTGCAGTTACCAATTCAACCATGGAGACACTAACTGCATTTTATGAACAAATATCAATCTGGAAGTAAACTTTGAAAATGTTAGGTGGGGTCTTCCGCAATTTTTTAGTTTTTACATTAAAAAAACGCAAGTATTAAGGATGTTAGAGACATTCCAACAATTATACATGTATACCATGTCTATGACAGACAAACTGAATCACTCTTAAGTTAGCATTAAATTAGCTCTCAGCTAATATTAAGTTAACTCAAAATTAACTTTAAGTTCACTAGAAATAAGTGCTCAGTTCACTGGAAATTAGTGCTCAGTTCGCTCGAAATTAGTGCTCAGTTCACTAGAAATTAGTGCCCAGTTCACTCGAAATTAGTGCTCAGTTCACTCGAAATTAGCGCTAACTTCACTAGAAATTAGTGCTAACTTTACTCGAAATAAGCGCCCAGTTCACTAGAAATTAGCGCGCAATTAGAAACGCGATATCCCTTTCACAGCTTCATCAAAACCTTCCCCAGTTCACAGTGCCTAAAACATGTCTTCCAGCTAGATCACAACGAAATAAAAGAAGACTTGGGGCCAAGTCCTAATAAACAGGAAATGCAGGATGTGATTGCATTTTTACACCTACAACTTCCGGTTTAGATGACCTCTGGGGTCCTTATCTTTGACTTTCTTGGCTTCCATGGTTTGTTATCAGTGACATGCATGTGATTGTATGTCTGTTTTAGGAATAAGGCCAGGAAATCAAATAGGAGAGTATTAATCGTGTTCCAGCTGCTTTATTTTTAGGGGGAAGGATTAAGATATAGATAATGTTTTGATAATGAGTTATTCAACAGAAAAATTGCACCCCTGTCCCTCAACTTTCAAATGTGAGCATAACACGCAAAATGGCAATATGAATGTGGTATGAGAATGCACATAAAAATGTTATGATATTAATACAAATCTTTGCAGGAGTCTGTCATAACTGATATTTGGATTGTTTTCGTTGCCAAAATGGCATGTCCCACTCTTTATTTTACATATCTATTTACCACACTGAAAGAATTCAGGTTATATTTCCTTTGCAATATTCACATAGATATAATCAGGAGTAGTTTAATTTTCAACTGGTGAAGAAAATTAAGAAATGTTTCAGTTACTCTGACATTATCCATTTATTTGTGCGTGTCTACAAAATAAATGTCCCTCCTGTTACCATGGTATTGAAATGCTGCTTGATAAAAAACAATAATATTACTAGCTCTGCACTGTCCAAGAGAATAAAGCATTGATATGCGTCGGTGCTGTGAGAAATTATATTTCATTATTTACAAAATGGAAACTTGGGTGATATTACCTGCATTTGATTAATTGATTGATTGATAAAATACAATTGGCCCTGATAACGATATAATCAAATTTGATATAAATATCACATTTAAAAAGAAAATGAATCAAAAATTGGTAAAAACATAATGCTTCAAGTGCAGCTTAAAAGTGAAAAGTGACAAGATTTCTTTAAAATTATTTGGCATATTGTTCCATAAATGACTAGCTCGATACATAAAATAATTCTTACAAACACCTTTTTTAGGGAATGGAATATATACATTATTAAAATCATTAATCCACAGAAATTCATTTCCCTCTCAGATTTTGCATAAAATTGCCTGAATGTCCATCCTGTTATTGTCTCTCCTGTTACCATGTTGGCAAAGAGATCAGGTCACATGACTGAACATTTAATAATATATTTAAAAATAAAGGATTACAATTTTTTGTTATGTTACATCACTGAAATGTATGAAATTTCATAGTTTTGCTGAATTTTTGAACGATGGAAAATTTCGTTTTTTTTTGCACCTGAAATGCTTAAAACGCACCATTTCTGTGAAATGACCCTAACATTATATCTAATCGCAGCAAAGTTTTGGCTCAGAGGCACATGTGCCGCCTGCCACTTGTTATTAGCATGAAGCGTCAGACAAAAGTATTATCACATAGAAAATAACTAGGCTAACATATTTGATCTCAAGTTTCTCGGATCGTCCGAAGCAAAATGTTAAGGGTTGGTTGGTCCAACATACTCAAATTAGATCAAATCTCATATTTAAATAACATTGTGAACTATCATATCTTCTGTCAGCACATTGTTAATCATATATTGGGATTCAAGAAACTAAAAATTATTATCCTTTTAGTTTCGCGGAATAATCACAGGTTTAATGTATCTTCTTTATATTTACTTTAGCGATGCGACTATTAATTAACAACCTCATATAGTATTTTGTATAGGCCTTAGATGTAGCAAGATCAGGGCGGGGGCCTAGCTCAGAGGTAGCCCTCTGGGCTTCCAACCGCTGGGTCCCGGGTTCGATTCCCGGTCGAGCCTAAGTTGGATGGCTGTTTCATCCTTCGTCTCATTGCCATGGTCTCTGCCTGTCCTAATTAGCCCAACTGGTGCAGAAATACAGGACGAAAAGCCGTAATCACACACACACTAGTAGCAAGATCGGATTATTCACCATCCTGTATGCAATATGAGGTGCTAATCATTAATAATGTAAAAAGCTGAATATTGACTTTGTAACCACATATACAGATTACTGGGCAGCCTGTTTTTGCCAGACTTAGGATGTATTTGTTCTATTACATACAGCCATCAACACAACAGAACTACTGGACGCTTGAGCATATAGAAGGATTATTTTATTCATCAACCTTTGCCAGGATATGTTAGTTCCTTTGTTAGCTGATTAAGACTTTAGCAGGGGTGGGGGCCTAGCTCAGTGGTTGCACTCTGGGCTTCCAACCACTGGGTCCCGGGTTCAATTCCCGGTCGAGCCTATGTTGGATGGCTGTTTCATCATTCATCTCATTGCCATGGTCCCTGCCTGTCCTAATTAGCCCAACTGGTGCAGAAATACAGGACGTAAAGCCCTGTTCCACCACCACCACCACCATGAGGTTGAAAACCCTGTGCTTCGTGCGGATTTTAATTTCTAGAATATTTATAATGTCTGTTTTAAAGTGCTCATTCCTGTAAATTATATTTTGTCCTTTTCTTTTAATTATCATAATTGATTATTGCATATTTATATCAAATAGGCCCTATATGATTTTATTGACTGAATGATATCATCATTGATACATTTGTTATTAAGCTGAAGTACAAAAGTGAAAAACACGTACAATACAAATATTATGAAAAAAAAATTATGTTAATACCTATTAACACAGTCTCGAAAAATTTTATGATATTTGATCTCATTTATTATTTTATTTATGTTTTGGTGTAATGTCAACACAGTTATTAAAAGTAAAGCTGAACAAATCATGAATTTGGTGGATAAAATAATTCTATTTTATTATTATTAACTGGAATAGTGCTGCAGCATAGCTCCCAATCCCATAACAATTGTGCATTTTTGGAAGAAATCGTGAAACTTGGCACAGTAATAACCCTGGACAAAAGGAAAATTTTGAAATATTGGGGCATTTGATATCCTAATCTGGTGCTGATGGCAGCCTTTTAAAATTTAGACACCATTTAAAGAAAAAAACACACCTGCAAAATCTCATACTGATGTATATCATCTGCATTTTGTATGCAAAACATCAAACTAAGCACAATGATATCCCTATGGAAGGGGAACATTTTGATATACGGCAGCATTTGATGTCTTGTATTGCTGATGACTGGCACCCATTGGAAAATTAAATCACTTTTTGCGATATTGACACACATATTTATATTTATTATTTTTTTCAAAAATCAGTAAAAAACAATACAATCCATAGATATTGATAACAATTAAACCATTAACAATAAAATACACAAACAATAGATATTGATCCATAGATATTGATAACAATTAAACCATTAACAATAAAATACACAAACAATAAAATACACAAACTGTTACAATAAAATACACAAACAATAAAATACACAGACAATAAAACACACAATGACCAAGCTATAGCATCAAAACGGTATCATCTTCACTCAAGGACTGCATTCTTTATATAATTTGTTACCAATATTTTGAAGCTATCTAAAGTAAAGTATGGCATTCTTTTAAATTACTTCGTAGGTTATTCCAGGTTCTGGCTGCTCTATAGAAAAACATTTTCTTATGAATTTCACTTTCAGGAATTGGCAAGTATAAATTCATATCATGTTGTCTTGTTCTTTTATCTTTGATTTCAATATCTAAAACTATAGTATTTGTTAAATATTGAGGAGCCAGTCCATGAATACATTTAAATATAAGTAAGGTTTGGAAATAGAAAAATCGTTGTCGAACATTCATCCATCCTAAACTTCTAACTAGGTTAATACCTCTATGCTGTACATAATCAAAATTCTTTTCTATTATCCTAGCACAATAATTTTGCATTCTTTGTATTTTATTGATATTTGTTTGGCTAGTACAACCCCCAACTGAAATGACATAATCTATATTAGGTTGTATTGCTGAATTATAAATTTGGTAAATAATTCTTCAGAAAGTGTCTTACTTAATTAAGCTAATTTGGAGGTTTTTAACATAATGAATCTTACATAACTGGTTTACATAATTGTTCAATGTGTCATGCATTTTCAAACCCAAGTATTTCATTGAATTAACACGTGTAATATCACTGTCATCACATATATCAATAGAACCATGCCCAGCTACAGATGTGAATTATGTGATAAAAGCATCACAATTTTCACAAATGTAAACCTGAAAAAAAAAATGAAAAAAAATCCATTTTGAGGTATTGGGGCATTGGATATCTTTCTCTGGTGGTGATTGGCAGCCTTTTGAAGTTTAAACACCATTCAATGAAAAAAAATGCACATGCAAAATCACATTATTGATGCATATCATCTGTATTGCATAGACAAAAGCATGAAACTTACATACAATGGTAGCCCTGAGGAATGGGAACATTGTGAGATATTGCATTACTTCATATCTCATATTGCTGAGGACTTGCTGCCATTTGAATTTAATTTTTTTTTGACAAATATTGCAAGCACATGAGTTTAGCTAGTGGGGTAGATTTTGTGATAAATGCATGAAACTAAGCACAGCGAAGGATCTTTGAAAGAGAAATATTTTAGTTACCGTGACATACTATATATTTACATTTCATGATTGACAGCCATCTCAATTTGGACTTCTGGTTTGAGGCATGGTTCCATCATTTCAGAGCAAGGCAATGTAATGTATGTGGCTAGACAATGGAATATATACCAACCAAAGGACTAAATTCACACACAAGTAACTATGAAACATGATCTATAAAATTGAAATATTAATACATGACAGTAATATTAACATGGCAACTTATAAGAATATTTCTTGACCCCCCCCCCCCACCCCCCCCCCCCAGCACCCCACAGTAAAAGGAGCAAGACAAGTTCAGTTTGCACTCAGGAGGGAGTTAACTAATTTCGTTGGTAATTGCCCACTTAGAACAATAGGAAAGTGAAGTATAACATACAATTTGTGGAGAAATTAGACCAGGAGAGGACACTTAGGTACTTCAAAGGTAGAATAACTGTCATGCCAAATGCTTAATGACCTAAGGAACTGCCCCTAATTGCTAATTGGGGGGGGGGGGGGATTGTGCAACCTAGGAATATTTAGAGAAGGAATGGAAACTAGCTCAGTAATAAAAATTAGGGGTGATTATCAACAGGTCATAAATGTGGTAAAATGGCCTAAAGCTGGCTCAGACCCCCAGCTGAGGTGGGCAGGTGGTCTCGCTGACTGGGATGCTGGACATCGGTCAATTTATAACTTGCTGCAGATTAGTTTCATTTCACCACCCCAGTGTGATGACCAAAACTTTCAAAACATCCTGCGGAGCATGCACAATAGCATCATTACAACCACAAGGTTATTGCAATCACAGCAGTGTTTTTCACTTCTTTCTGGACCTAATAGCGGCGAATTTACATCTAATTGAAGCTAAAAATTAGCATTTCAGGGAAGTTTAACGGCTTTTAACACCTATACTTGAAAGTGTAATATCTTAAAATTGTCTTATTTCATTACCAGTCGGTTTAGCTCATTGATATTTCTGTATTATGTAACATTAAGTTGTAAATTGTATACAATTTATTACACAGCCTGGTAGGGATGGGAGCTTCATGAGGGGGAGTTTTATTGCCATGTTAATAACTGGTGTCATATTCATATCGTTAAGGATGTTGCGAGACGCACAGTGTACTTTTGAAGTTACCTAGTTTCCATTCCTTCTCTAAATATTCCTAGGTGCAACATTATGCATGAATTATACATATTTATCATTTGAATTTACTTGGATGAGTAGTTGTTGAGGAATATCTGGGTTAATGTCAATTGTATTTTTGGGGTTTCTCTTAATATTTAGGAGACATGCCACAGAAAGCCGTGAATATAGATAACATCATTTTGTTGGCCGGAATTTTTACCTTCATCTAAGCACAATTTCATTGTGTGGGTATTTGTGGGTTTTATGTAATGCCAGTCTGACAAATACATTCCTAAATCAGACTCCTTTATATTCTTTTAACCACATCTCCACCAAAAATGCTTTGATTTTTACGAGAGAAGAATCTAATGGTAGACCACAAAACTGGCTTTTATGTGGGAATGAAATAAATACATTTATTTGGGTAAATAACTAAACAGAACAGAGTTCATTTTAATTAGCAGGAGATACACACTGTCACGGATACGACCTATGCAAAATCTCCAAAAATTCTAGTATGAAATTCACATGCCAATAGGGAGGGCTGTACACCTTTATCTTTTTACCGATACGATACGTATCATGACATGTATCGCTAAGCTGCATCAATAGGAGAATTAAAGAAAGCCTACAGTAAATGACAATTAACAATGAAATATCATGAAAAAATCTCTATAGAATAACTCCAACCTGTTGTTTTATGTCATAGCAATTAAATTGGGCTGATTCTTTCTTAAAAATACTGGAACATCTGGGTAGCAGGTGTTTGTATACAAAAAAAACGCCGATCTGCAGATCGTTTCAGTGTATCATTATTAAGAAAAACTATCGTTATCCTTGTACTGGTGCAAACGGTATATCGAGAACCGGTGTAAAGCCCTACATGCCATGTATACCAAGCATTTTCCTGCCAAGAAAGTCATAAGTTGGAAAGACATCTCCCAGTGCAAAATGTTCTACAATAAAGCAGGGATGAGACCATCAAAAACTCAAGTATGAAATTCACATTCTATGTTTTTGGAGCGTTTTCCTGCGAAGATGAACAAAATATCTGATAAGTCATACATATATTATATGAATAATTAGGCAGAAAGTGATTAATATTATAGGAATGTGAAATAAAAAAAAAAAAAAGGAATCCCCTTAATTACTAATCCCCTGAATTACTAGTATGAGGATTTCAAGGTCAAACTCCACGAAAACCTGTGAAATCTGAATAAATACAGACATTCATTGGAGTATTCTGATGTTGCAAATTCCTGGTCTAATTTCTCCAAGATCTGCTGTAAAAATGCCATAGTTGTATCATATATCTCCAATTACCAACTAATTATAATATGGATAATTATAGTTTTCCACCTACATGCTACTAGCTGCCTACGCTTATTTACAAATATCTTATGATATCAATAAGTATAATTAGCTCATATGTGCATATGTCATACGACCTGCGGCTTAGATGGGCACACCAAGTTCAAAGCAGCCAAGATGCTAAGAAAAAAAATGTTCCCCTCCAAATTGATAGGATATATGTCCTTGTTTATTTCCAAAATAATTAAAAAAACCCCCTGGAGGCTTTTATTATTACTAATTTTTCCCCCGTCCGAAACTGATGAAAGGATTTATAGAGAAATCAATCAACATTTTGATGAATCTTATTAGGAAAGACATGTCTATTAATTACATTGTAAATATAGTCCATGCGAGTTTCGGTTCGCTGCAACCTTATTTTGGCGGATTTGTGTTCACTCACAATAATTATTTAGCAGTCAACTTGTAGACTGGTGCGACCCCACAATATTGAAATAACCAAATTAAATTTCAGTTCAATTCAATTTATTAGCCACAGTACACAGTAAAATATACAATAACAGAAGCGTTTAGATAAAAAGATGAATTCACATGGCTGGCAGGTGCAAGTATACTGACACAAGTACTTGCGAATGTTCCAAAAGATATTTTACACCCGAGTATGTAATTAAGCAAACTTATCATATTTATCAACAAACCATATATTAAGGACTCCCACTTATGTTTCCATTAAGAGGTTGTGCCTGTAAAAACCATGCAGGAGGCCCGTATAGGTGAAACTGACCGATCACAGATCTACATGATAGTCACACACACATATATTAAGCTACAACCAAGTTAGGAAGCTCACCATCAACATTTCTGGTCATTAAATTATGGGGCGCCAAAGTTTAAGGCCATTTTGACCTCAGCATCAATTTTTACATTAAAGTAATAGTAAAAACATGCCATGTTTGAGCCTTCATACCTATAGAGCACCTGGTAGGACAGAACTTTCCATAACAGAAAGTTGGTGGGAGTGAGCTTCCCTATATATATGTATATGTTGTAAACTGAAACTTCATTATTTCAATAAATTCTAGGCAGAAAAGCACCATCTTATATATAATGATATTCTGTGGCACCTCATCAGACCTCAATTTAGGATCATAGAAATTGCCTGAGACAGTTTGAAACTACATATATCTGTCATTAATGGCACTCCCTGAATCAGCTTCAGCGAAAATTCCAGTTAAGTGTAGGGAAGTAAATTCTATCTAAGCAGCTAAGTATGCAACAGTAATTGTATATCCCAGATAGCGTTCCAAATCGTATCGACGTCGGTGTGGTGTCGGCGATGTCAAAACGATGTAGTGACGACGCTGGCCCGATTTGGAATGCTATCTGGGATTAGAATCCAAATTTGGTAGCAGCCTCTGTCGACTCTAAATTTTTTCCAAATGACCTAACAACTAGTACCGCTGTCCACAGGACAATGCAGGGTTGATTCTGGCAATCTGGCTACAAATGACCCAAATTTTTGCATACAGTCATTATATGATAAAAGGAAAGGGGGCAGAAACAGATACTCAGTCCAGTGACATAATGTAAATTATTGTAAATTTAGAATAAACTATTTTATTAACCCGGTAATAATTACGAAGACGGTGGTGGTGGATTAGGGCTTTACGTCCTGTATTTCTGCACCAGACCATGGCAATGAGACTAAGGATGAAACAGCCATCCAACTTAGGCTCGACCGGGAATCGCCCCCGCCCTTCTAGTGACATCATGTAAATTATTTGTAAATGTAGAATAAATCTTTGTGAGACATGTGTATATTTTATTAACCCAGTAAGAATTCCATTTGAAATTTTGCATTGAACATGACATCACTTCAGGTCTTGTCCGCTAAACCCAGATTTTAATCTCTACTATGCTGTCAAATATTCCAAGTTTTATGAGAAAGTCGGTAAACAAAAGGAAAAATTATGGCCTTGTGGAGATACATTTTAAAGATATTTTTTCCCCCATATACTTTGGACTACCATAATGTACATGGCCAAATGTGCCACGTGTGTTTTCCATGAAAAGGATAAACGCATGGAGAACGCATGGCTATTGGCTAATTACAATGAAGCACAAAACCATCCATGCGTTTATCCAAACGCATGGAAAACGCACATGGCACAATTGGCCATGTACACTATGTGTAAAAACAAGAGTTCTTTACAAGAAAGTGTACACCCCTACAACGTGCAGTGTATTAGGTTTGTGTTTGTAGCATCAGTGGGATTATGAGCAACTCCTGTGAATACAAGGTTTATATACTGACCTATGGTTGTAATTTATGCCTTTTATAGGTAATGGTGATTTTATCATTGGCTTTCATTGCCCTTTGTTCCTATCCTGATTATCAATTATGGCTATTTCGAGGCATCAGGTGTCAGTCTGAAGAAATAACTGAAGAAATAACTGACCCATTTCTCCTTCTGATATGTCAGATAATTACAATGAGGTGTCATAGGCAAATTTAAGGAGCACTCCCATCCACAAATTATGGTTGTCAGTGTCAAGGGATGAAAGAATAATGTGACCAAAGACACGTTTTAGTGACAGTAACCAAACACACGAATGTGCATGCTGTGCAAATTGCCTGATGTAGCAAAAACGTGGACACAACACATCCAAAATATGTCCAAACGACTGGCTTGACCACTGTAATTTGCTGTGATTGACAATGATTTTCTGAGGGTAGGTATTTTGTCTTTTTCCCGTTGCAAATTATGGATGGTAGAAACAGATACCCCACATAACTCAGTCCAGTGACATAATGTAAATTATTTGTAAATGTAGAATAAATCTTTGTGAGACAAGTTCACTATTTTATTAACCCAGTAAGAATCCGCCAAACCCAGATTTTAATCACTACTTTGCTGTAACAGATTCCAAGTTTTATGAGAAACTAGATAAATAAGTTAAGGAATACAAAAGAATTAAAACAAATCTAAAAGGAATAACAATAAACAATCAAACTGATAACAAATATATACAATAAAACAACCTAACAAAGCACATCTGGTTAAAACATCCGTTTTGTCATGCAATCACATGTCTTGAAATGCATGATGTCAGTTGCCAACTTAGAGCAAAAAGTAACTTCCATTCTACGTAATTGTTACGGGGATAATATGTGTTATATACTTCTTCTTATTTTCATACTTGTTATGCCTTAAGTTAACTTGCCCAAGTTAGCAGCTGGGTGTTTCAGTGGTCTAGAGTCCTCCCTGAAGGTCCTGGGTTCAATTCCTAGCCCAGGAATTCTATGTCAATGTCTCAATGCTACTGGTTCTGAAGCTTAAAGTCAGCTTATATGACCAGCTTATATGACCAGCTTATATGACCAACTTGTATGACCAACTTGTATGACCAACTTGTATGACCAACTTGTATGACCAACTTGTATGACCAACTTGTATGACCAACTTGTATGACCAACTTGTATGACCAACTCGTACCCAGATAGCATTCAAAATCGGCCCAGCATCATTTCTATGTTGGCCACTGTCGTTAAAACATCGTATCAACATCACCGACATCGTGCTGATGTTGGAACGATTTAGAATGCTATCTGGGTATGAGCTGTTTCAGCTGGAAGTAGTATTGCCTCAGATGTTAATTTGTGTCTTGTACTCTTGTGTCTATGCTGGGGCAAGTAGCATACGCCTCACACAGGGTAAATGTAGACATATATGGTGTTTACTCCCATTTTACTATCACATCATAACGTCTGCCTCTGACTGGTGGTAATGTCAGCCAACTTAGGCTCTGATCAATATCTGCAGTAAACGTAAAGTGAAGTGTCAATTATTATATGATAATTTAGCAAAATTTGAAGATAAGTTCCTCTTGCCTTTAATATATGACCTCATTAACACTACCTCATCAATAAGGCAATTTGAGTTAAAGGGGAATTAAACCCTTCAACACTTTACCTCTCAGATGTTAGCTTTGGTCCGGCCGCCATTTTCGAGATTCCCGGTGTTTTGCACTCACCGGAAATACGTCACTGTTGTACTATATGTCTCAGCCAATGAGAGCCAAGTATTCTAGAGGCCCTGCATTTCAATCAAATTTTCACTAACATGTGTTAATTGCACTTGTACCTTTGTTATACTATAAGAGCATGTCACAGTTCTCACCAAGTGTCAAGTAAATTGTCATTGAACAATTTGAGACAATGCAATTAATTATCCATGCATAAATGACGGCCTCTTGTTGAAAAACAATGACTTTGAAAGCTTGGATAACTGAGTACTAAATTAAATATGTTTTTTTCTGAGTATTTTAGAGTGGCAGGTATTAGATTCATAAATCAAAGTTGTATTTTTCTCAACCTCCATGGTGGGTAAACAACATACATATCAGCATTGGCATGTAAGCCTATAATATAAAATCACATGGAGAGTATAGATAATCACAAAGTGTATAAATCAAAAGCAAAATATTTATAAAAACATAGCACCCATTGAGTTAAAAAAGGCTTACACTGGATAATTTCGTTAAAAAGTATTCATCAGACTCTCATGATTAGACCTCCGTGCCCACCCAGAGTACAGGTTGATTGTGACCAGGCCGAGGAAATGAGATTTCATGAAAAATTGTATATTAAGAAGTAAAAAAAAGCAATCTAGAGTTTCAAAAGCAGTCTGAAGACATTTTTATTCCGCAAATTTTATGAATAAACACTCATCTGAAAAGGGATGCAGAGCAATTTTATTGAATCTAGTGCTACAAAAATAACCTATTTTTATTATAAGACTATATATTTAGTTAGGGTCCTATAATAAACCTGTATATTTGCATTAGCCTTTAATACATGTAGGGGTTAATAAAAGAAATGTTGTTATTTTGAAATAGCTTATTTCCTGATAAACATAATCTTTCTAATGGTGTATAACAAGCAATGATTAAATTAAAAAAGCTATATTTACTAGAGATAGAAGTCGGCAATATATCGTTTTTTAATGCGCTACAATACCCCAATGAACCCTGGAAAAGTCTATCTTATTAGTGCAATTTGACAATGAATTCATTCTGCTAATCTTGTGAAGATTACAGAAGGGAACATCCTTTTAATAATTCTATTCAAACTCAATACAGTGCATGTATTGTATATATTAACCTTAATTTGAAACAAACTAAATTGAATGTTAGAAACAGATTTATAAATTACGACTAAAGTGTCAGGAATATAGGATATTAAAATTATACGGATTAAAATCAAATTCAATTACAAATACAAATTGTTTAAACTATTTAAACAATTTATGGATTTTATACATATATAAAATCCAAAAATTGTTTGAATAGTTTTTAATATCTTATGGTATTTCATTGTTGTATTATAATGATGATCATATATGCCTATTTTACAGTCATTTGTTTATTTATAACACCAAGGCTTAATGGTTTGGGGGGGGGGGGGGGTGATGAGTGTTGTAATATACCTTCATAAATACTAATCATTTTATTGCAATTAGTCCAAAGAAATTCTACTAATGCTATCTTTTCACTGTTCGTTTCATTAAATTGCAATGAACAATGAAATGGTTTAATTGCAATCTGCGCAGATTTAGGAGTTAATTTTCTAGGGCTCCAAAGCCCAGCTAGCTATAGTCCATACTTAGGACTTAGGACATAAGTGACGTCACCAGCTTGCGTGCCGTGTGCAATAATGGCGGCCCCCAGCATTTCGGCGGACGGTGAACACGGCACTCTTAATCGGCATAAAATCATACTAAACATGACTTTTTAACTTTTTTTTCATTACAATATATTTCTTTACATCTGATAGATCTTTTAAAATTAACATGCAAATGTCCTCGTGTTACCCTTTAATTATGATAAATGTCTCTTATTTGCTTCCAAAAACTTCCACAAGGACCTATTTTTTCACCCATTACTCATGCAAGTAACAGGTGACCATCAACAAAGACAATCTACATATCTTGTAGAAATGATATAGAAATATATTTAAAATCATTAAGGTGTGATAATATTGCAATAGTGATGGTATAAAAATGTACATGATCCATGGACCCAATCTGATTACACAAAATAATTTTTTGCCAATGAGGCAGCTGCACAGAGTGGAGGATAAGACCCTGGATCCTGGGTTAGAATCCCGCATTACATTCATTATTTGAATTGGTGGTGCCTTGTTCTCGGTGTCTGTGCAGGGGCAAGCTGAAGGCGGCACCCATGGGGTAAATGTGTAACATGGTGTGAACTCCAAATCGGAGTTATCATTAAGTTTGCCAGCAGCTGATCAAATATTATCGTCAGCCAGATCACATCTGACAGTGCAAATATCCTTAAATTAAAGCATTTGCAGGTTGGTTGTCTTGAGTAGCAAGAATTAATAAGACAGATTCTTTCTCAGTTAGTAATACATTGGAGTAGGAGGGAAAACTGTTCTTATTATACACCTAAAGGGTATCATGTCGAAACGTCCGAAAACCGAAGCGTCCAAACCCGTAACGTCCGATTCCCTAAACGTACGAAAAGTGTCCGAAACATAGCTGTGCATTACAATACTTCATCGGTATTGTTAAGTATATTTTATTCGTCTGTCACACTAACATTGTGTGCGGACATTTTTCGGACGTTTCGGGAATCAGGTGTTTCGGTTTTCGGACGTTTCGGAAAATTTTCGGACGTTTCGGAAAATTTTCGGACGTTTCGGAAATTTTCGGACTCGGAAGTTTCGGTTTTCGGACGTTTCGACTTGTATTTTACCTAAAGCACTTTGCACAAGAGGGAGATAAGTAACAATTTTCGTTGGTTATATACCCCTCTGAGAACAATAGAAAAGAAGTCATTCTGGAGTGTGACTATTGACTATTACTTGTAACATTTTAAACTTAATTCTTGAAAACAGCTAAGTTTCATTGCTTTGGCTGGGTAATTTTCTACAGGAAAAGGATTGAAATATTGCTTAAAATGGACTGTAAAAGCAGATTTCATGTGCCACGTTTGACAAAACTCCTACACTAAAGTCTAAGATAGACTCGAAATAATGCAATGTATTATGAATTGTGACCAATGTACAAATTGCAAAAGCTTGTTAATTTCATGGCAGTATACATCCAGGTAATTACAGATAACCTTGCTTTAAGACCACCTCACTATTAAGACCACCTCGCAGTAAGACCAGTTCCGTGTTTGGATCGTGTATCGTCGCCACTGTAATTAACCTTGCTGTTAAGGCCACCTTGCTGTTAAGGCCACCTCACTATTAAGGCCAGTAAATTTGCACCCTTGGGTGATCTTTATTTGCTAGATTGCACGTACTTTCCACAAAAAGAAAAGAAGAAAAAAGTATGAATAAAGGGGGAAGCATGTAATTATCTACATTATCATAGTCAAGGCCCTCGCTGCCGCATTTGGTGTACGACGTTTATGACGCGCAATTGGACGTTGGTGGGCGGAGCAAGACGTATATGAAGACGCTGTGACACAGCGTCAAGGGAGAAGTGTTTGCCTATTCTATCAGACACAATGTTACGACAGGCTCTTTGTCTCTGCTTCGCCATTCTGCTGTCCCTGGTCTGTTTGGCATCGACTATAAATGGTGAGTTGATTTTGTGTTATCCAATTTATGTTTGTGTGTGTTCTTTTTATTATCATTTAATTGATATAGTGAGGATGAGGATTTCATTTATGATAAAAATTTGTATAAGAATGATGTGTGCCTTTGGGAAACTCCTCTAATACAGTCGTGTCGCTTTTCTGGAGCCGCCTATTTACTTTTTGTGTTATTGTTATATCCATTCATTGATTTATATTGAGTCCTTGAGAAAGTTAGTTTGGCTTGGAAGTTTATTCACAGCAGCGTTTTTCTTGTAGAATTAATTACTTTGCTGCAGATAATGCTAGTAGCGTGCGCTTTTGGCGCAATGAGGTAGCCTATATTCTTTGTTGCTTTTCAAAATTTTCAACAATACTATTCCTTTTTGTTTATTTTTTTAACGACAATGAAAATGTATATATAAAACATCGCATTTCTGCCTAGAATTTATCGAAATTATGAAGTTTCAGTGTACAACACTAATAGTGTACAGATCGTCTTAACATATTCTAAATTGGTAGTAAAACTGAGCACTTTGCCTTTTTTTGTACACTAAAAAATGTACCTTGCAGTGTCGTTGGCCAATATATATATAAAATCAACACAATTTCACCTTTTTAAAGTCCTGGGTCCTAAATAGCAACTGGTCCTAATTGACATCCTTGCATTATGCCATGGCACGTGAGCAAATTATGATAAATGAAGTTCTGTGCTTGATTATATCGTTTAGGTCATATAAAAACATAATCGTAAAACTGTAGTTACATTAAGATGCATTCAAAGTAATACAACATAAACATGAAAGTGAATGGCGGACAGGTTTTGGCACTCAGGGATGTCATTTCCTCACTGCTATACACAAATGATAAATCAGTCAGTACTTGCATACTCAGCTGTCTAAAGGAAATCTATGGCAAAAAGCATAACATATGGTATAAATATATATATTGTACCTAAAGGCAGATTTCTTTTAATAATAATTTATTACGCCTTATATATTACCAATGATAAAAAAGTTCACAAGATCAAATCACAAAACAATGTACATCAGGATGGCTGACACAGGAAAAGCTGTGTATATGCCAATTTTTATCAAAAAGCAAGTGCAAATTGGCTATGCTTCCATCCTATGCAATAATCCATCAGGATATTTTACTACTATTGCCATGAGGGGGTCATTTCTAGTTTCAACTGATGGATGGTCGTGTACTTGGCACCCCCTTTTTCTACCTGAAAGGTATCAGTTCGGTAAATTCCTTGAGGGTAATGAAGCCCCTGTCCAAAGGGGTACAGACCACAGCTAAAAATAGACTTCACAGATTTTTGTGTTGGACATTGGGGAATGGGCAATGGCATACCTTTGGTTAGCTACAAAACCGCTGTCCAAAGGACAGCGTTACAAAGGCATACAAGCACAAATCTGGAATTTCGACCTTGTGCAGGAATTAGCCTTTTGATAAACGTTTGCCACACAAAATACACCTGCTCTAGGTTTAGAAGGGCAGGGGCCTAGCTCAGAGGTAGCGCTCTTGGCTTCCAACCGCTGATTCCCGGGTTCGATTCCCGGTCGAGCCTAATTTGGATGGCTGTTTCATCCTTCGTCTCATTGCCATGGTCTCTGCCTGTCCTAATTAGCCCAACCGGTGCAGAAATACAGGACGTAAAGCCCTAATCACCCACCCACTCTAGGTTTAGAAATACCTCTTTTATATTGTCCCTCACTCAGATATGGTGGATTTCTTCCAATTTTAATCAATTTCTGTAGCATTTTCAAATTCACATTTCGTTGATAATGCATGGCAGCCATTGCTGCTTAGTTCCACCAAGACTTGCTAGAGGGCTCTAGCGACGTCACAGATTGATCATAAGCTTTGGCATTGACATTATCAATTGGTGATTATTTGCTTTATTCGCACACTAGGACACTGACAATTTTTGGACGATATTTCAACTATTTTTATTGTCAAATTTAAGAAACTATGGACTGGACAGAGCTATTTCAAAATTAAAATTTTTATCCACTAGGGGTGTTGAAGTCTGAAACTAATACTCCCAGAATGCCGTTGGGGGCATGGCAATAACGAATCCCATGAAGCAGCAAACGCGAATTTGATAATGCTCTTTAAAACGATGTTTCCAGTGGCTTTTTCAGTAAAATCTGAGTGCAAGCCAATAGTAAACAGAGCAGTCCTTGTGTGCATAATGACTAAATAAGGTATGCTAACGTGTTTATTGAGAAAACAGTCGCATAAGTGTCAACTTCCAAGAATTCCTATGGAAGCCGTTCTGACCCTGCATCGCATCTAATGCAATGTAGGTCAGTTCTGGCTAACCTTTGGTAATCTGCCTTGATTGTACTCTTTCGTACATATATTATGAGCACAAAAATTCATCTTTCATCCTATCGTATAACCAACCTGTGCCATCCACTTGCCATCTGTGCTTTCAGACCACTAATAAATTCTGTTCAAGCTCAGATGTCACATCAGCAGTCACAGTTTAAAGCAGTGGTCTTTTTATAACACCAGGAGGTTATAAAGCTTACTTAATATGCGCCCCTAGTATACTGAGGAACATGGCTGGTCAACCTTGTTTCTTCTCAGATCTCAGAATAGCTGTCTCTTGACACTGGAAGTAGTTTAGTAAGTCAGGTAGTTTGTAGCAACGTGCTCAGCGATACATTGCCTTCAGAACAATCAGTTGTTGCAATTTTTCTGGCCTACTTGTCGCTGCCAACTCCTGAAAGTCGCGGGCCTCTTGCTTGTAGCAAAGGTGGTAACAAGGGTGAAGAGATGGAACCCCAGTGGCCAGCATTAATGACTCCATCTGTTTAAAATATTATTTAAAAAAAAGACTCGCTCCTTTGTCACCAGTAGCCATTTCAGTTTATCTATTTAAGGGCCTTGGTTTAAGTGTCTCATTTATTTTCTTTCGTTGGATAAAACGTCGGAGGTCACAGGTGTGAATCCTGTCCCACAATACATGTATTCTTGAGCTCACTTATTTTTAGTGTGTACTGTTTAAGGTAATTTGCTTGCGTTCATATTGAGTGGGTGTCTCAGGATTTTATTAAGTGATCAAAAGCGGTTCAAAAAGACCCATTCGCATTAATGATAACAACTTTTGCTCCAAATGTTTTTACCTTGTATAAATAGGTTTATAAATAAATAGATATATAGATAACTTTTTAGCTCATGTTATCGTTGCGGTCAACAAAATAAGTAACTCAATCATCGCAATTGCAACTGACGTCTCAGTTGCTCATATTCAGATCATTGTGTTCGCCTTTGAAAGAAAAAAGAAGTCTGGAATAGAACAGCAAACGAGTGCATACAAATGTGGATAAGATAAGATTTCGTATTCATTCAGTTGCAGTTCAGTGTGCTTTTTCACAGTATCTGCATTATAAAGTTACCTGCCGCACATACACAATTCAATTCATTTATTGACCGCATGAATTCTACACAGGTAAAATATCAAATAAGATCAACTTGTCTACAAATGGCAGGCTGATTCTATTATTAATCATGTTTTATTTTGAGAATACAGGAATTTATTCCATGAAGTTGTCATCATATTTCACAAAGCCGAAGGCTGAATGAAATTGAGTTGAAGAAATTCCTGTATTCTCAAACTTACATGGGATAACCATTTTATCCTCTGTCTCTCCTTTTGAATATGAAAAATATATATATATTAATTTGACAGCCAACCCTCTGAATCTAAAGTGCTAAAAACGCCGAAAAATATACAATGCAAACAAACTAAATTATCTCGATCTCTGAGTGTCATAATAGAGATATGATCTTCCATCCAGGAGAAACCCTGTTTCTTATTCAACATTTCAATACCAGGTTTGGTACTATACTCTCGTTTATTGCGGAGATATGGTTCAAAATGCAAAGCCAAGTCAGATCGTTAAAAAAGCTTTGAACATCTACCTGCGGATGACGTCATTTTAGAAATACAGAAAATATCAATTAGAAGGGCGTGGCTAAACTGAACTTATTGTGAATACAGAAAAATATCTCTGGACTCTCGACCAATTAGCGATCTGAATTCTGCATCAACAGAGGATAATATACAAAGAACCACATAGAAGTTATTTAGTGTGGAAAATTGGTTAATGTTGAAAGTTTAATATTCAATAATCATAGAAAACCTTTCCAGACTGTCTGCCCCATGAATACATTATTACTACATTTATTACATTTTATTTCTCTGATTTTTACAGCTTTTCCCATGGGAATGCCACAAAACCCACAGATTGACCTGCAGGCTCCAGATGCCTTGGTGGACATGTCTGAATTTGGCTCACAGCAAGTAAGTAAAATCCTCTTTGATGTTACAAAATAATATAGATAGATAACTCCAGGCATATTTGGACATATTTTGTTCCTTCAGTCAGGCAGCTACTGTGTAATATTATTCACTTCACTGGCCTCCTGTCCAACTTTTTGTTAGCATAGTATTATAATGGTTTTAAGTTGCTTCAGAAACATCGCCCATTATCATATGATGATAAAAGTAGCAAAATTAATTTGATTGTTATTCGGAAGTGTCCTCCGTTATAAAATTGGTTGTAATAGAGTATTTTCACTGAAGACCCCTGAGTTCAGCAAGACATAAGTCCTTCCTCTCCTCTTATTACTCATTTTGCCTTTTTAGACATAGAATATAATCACTGACTTATTCAATAAATATAACTTTCTCAGAAAAATAACAATAATCAACTGAATGATAAGGTGTCAAATATACATTAAAATACGATTATGCAACACTTTAGTTACTGCTTCCACTAGGCTACTAAAGCTAGATTCTTTGTTGGAGGGATGTTTAAGCTGTGAAGACCCAAGTATAGGAATATTATCATTGCCTTATTTATGTAGGAGATCGGACCATTGGTAAAAATGGATAGATGGTGCTTTTAAAGTAAGAAACAATTATCTATCTGTAAAACTTATCTGCAAGTGCTGGGCTACTGCTGCAATCTATCTGCAGATAGTTCACAGCTAGTCTGCAATTAGTCCAATACGAGTACATTTTTGGTCTTTGAAGCTGAGTGCTTCTCTTAATTGTCATCTGAGAAGATTAGGTAGAAGCTTTTGTGAGTTTATATGAGCCAGTTGCTTCTAAAGCCTTCTGACGTCTGCATGAGACTTATAATATGTATGTTTACAGCAGCATAAAGGTCATGGTTGTTAAAAAAACTTTTCTCTAACTTTATAACTTTTGAATTGAGAGAATTGGGTGTCAATGCAATGATGCCTTTTTTGGTAGTTCCAATCAACTAATGATAGCCTATGGAAACTAAGTTGATACACCTATTACATGACACCGTATATATCTTTTTTACCTTATTTTGTCGTACAAAAAAATGAAACGAAGCAATATGGGCAGATATCTTATTGATAAATAGTGGATTTTCACGGAAGGTTCCCTATATTTCCACCAGGTGGTTATGACAGAATACTCAATTCTATGGGATGAAAAAGTTCCTGCCCTTGGCTGTGATTGGCTAAAGCAAAGTGCATCCTAACAGCAGTATTTTTAGTGCATTTTATTGTATATTTGACACCTTATCATTCAGTTGATTTCTGTTATTTCCAAGACAAAATTATTTTAAGCGAATCAGTAAATTATGACCTACTATGTCTGAAAAGCAAAATGAGTAAGGAGAGGGGAAGAAAGAATTAAGTCTTGCTGAATTCAGGGCTGCTCAGTGAAAAGACTCTATTATTGGTATATATTAAATTCTTAAATTTTTTGAGATCTCAGTATGACTGGTATTTTAGGTGTAGCTTGTTGCAGCTTCAGGCAGTAGCAACTGTTGTTTCTAGCTGCAGTAGTACTATATCGATGGGAAATTTTTCATCCTCAGTGTTCGCTGTGTTGAAAGATTGGCACATCGGTATTCAATGAAGTAATTATGTTTACCGTTAATTGCAGTTTGGTCATTGCTTATGATGTTCATTCTTGACTTTCAGGATAAGTTTTTGAGAACATTTTGTCGCTATTGCCACTCCCAGCCATTCTTCTGTGGTGAACTCCTGGAGCTCTGCTATGCCCGATTCCGACTTTAATTAGGTAATTATTGCCATTTATCTTATTATTTATCCTGTTAAATAACTGCAGAATTATGATTGCCTTATAAGTCCTGGACCTCCTCGTGGCTAGGGTGGTAACACTGTGGGTGAAGACTTCCAACGCCAGTCGCCAACAGAGGGCGCTGCACAATGCAAGCTCCTGTTATGGTTATCAAACTCAACTCAGCTTATTCCTATTTGTTTTGTGGGACAAACTGCACTTGAATCAGAACACATTGATTCCCATATATAAAGCAATAAAATACAAAGGATATCCAAATACAAATATTGATATAATTAATTAAAGGAGACCCCCTTAAGGCACAGAATACTGCCGGCAGGGGGTCACCAGGAAAAAATAAAAATATAGCACCAACACACATGAGATATATTCCAGTATCAATTGAAATTAAGTTTTAATATGGTGTAACTTATCAAGAGCATATCAAAATGTCAACAATAGATAAATAGGAATTTGCAACACATTGAATAAGTGGGCAGAAATATGGACACTACTGGAATTCTCAGATCATATTCAAATGCTATTTGATAGCATTTTCCATCAGTTCGTAGTGTAAACTTTCGTATAAAGCAGCCTCACCCATTAAAAAACTGCATAGTTAAACAATAGAAAGGCAAGTCAATATGCAGTTAATATTCCTAACACGAATTTCAGCATAGTGTTACAAAATGTTGTTTTGCTTATTCGCTTGCATGATTGCAAATCAGGGCGGGGGCCTAGCTCAGAGGTAGCGCTCTGGGCTTCCAACCGCTGGGTCCCGGGTTCGATTCCCAGTCGAGCCTTAGTTGGATGGCTGTTTCATCCTTCGTCTCATTGCCATGGTCTCTGCCTGTCCTAATTAGCCCAACTGGTGAAGAAATACAGGACGTAAAGCCCTAATCAAACCCACACACACATGATTGCAAACCACTTGTAAGATGACGACATGAAGGTCCTGGGTACGATTCATGTCTCGGGCACACTTTATGATGCTGATCTCATTGAAAGTCAACTTGCTGATGCCTTTATCAGACCTCTATGCTAGGCCACTTTAAAGACACCATCCATGGGGTATATGTGTGATATGATGTTGACTCCAAAACTTTTAATCAATGTGTCTGCCGTCTAGCAATCTTTTGAAATAAGATGTCTGAGTTTCAGTGCAGTAGCATTCTGACAATTGCCCGCCATTATAAATGGCACTCTCGGCATCCGAGAAAACGTGGCCATTACCCTCGCCAAAGAGACCATACAGTACAGACAAACATGGCCTTGCTCACCGTAATACTGATGTGAAGGACAGGTAAATCTGATCAACTTTATGGGACTGGACAAGCGTTAATGCTAGCTCTTCCAAGCAATATCAAGTGATATTTTGTAATATCATTTCTTGCTTATTGTCAGACTCAGTTCCACTGCACATTTGCATAATAACTTCTTGTCGACCTATTCTGACATCTGTTCGGTCACACGAATTGATATCAGCTCAGATATCTCAGCACATGCTGAATAAGAGCAGAACTAAAAATGGACAGTTTCCTTGCAGTATATTGGAATATGATTCTATAGTCGTGATTCATAATATGCATATCTACTCGGGAGAGGCACCACAGCCAAGTACAATCATGTAATATGAACAGAAACATCACCAAATTGATGAACTCTTTCCCCAATGATATTTGTCATGGTTTCAGTGACTTTTGTTTGTGCTTCATTCCTTCTTCTAATTTACTTACCTACTTGCTTACTGCAAGTTCTAGACAGAGTAATTCTTCTGTACTGCAAATCCTGTGCTCTTAAAACAGTTATATGTTTAATAATCAATGAATTGCGGTACAAAAATGCCACTTTGTCTTTGAGACAGAGAAATTTTAAACAGTCGAATATGACAGGGTGAAGACAGTTTCTGGATGCAATATATAAAGTGTGTTTAGAATGGAATTTTTGCAATATGGCAATTCACTTTGATGTGCCAATGAAAGTGGAAAAAGCAAATATTAGATGTACTTTCAGAATTTTATCTGTAGTGTGTAGTCTATTTTCCCAGTTGAGCATTGGGCGGGGGCCTAGCTCAGAGGTAGCGCTCTGGGCTTCCAACCGCTGGGTCCCAGGTTCAATTCCCAGTCGAGCCTAAGTTGGATGGCTGTTTTATCCTTCATCTCATTGCCATGGTCCCTGCCTGTCCTAATTAGCCCATCAGGTGCAGAAATACAGGACGTAAAGCTGTAATCACCCCACCCCCACCCAGTTGAGCATCAGCATTTCACCATAGAGCTTAATTCAACAAGGTTTCAAAGTAACACCTTCTGGAGTGCTTCCCAGATAGCATTCCATCGTTTCTGTGTTGGCCACTCGTTGTGACATCATATCTACATTGCTGACATCGTGCTGATGTTGAAACGATTTGGAATGCTATCTGGGAATCTTGCTGTTCATGGATGGAATTACATTTAACAATTCAAAACATTAACCTGGAGGAGTTTATGTACACTGCTTAAGCCTTGCAACTGGTTCACCTTGGTACACAATTTGAGAAATATCAAGGTTTTCGGCAAGAATTATAGCTAAATAATTGCGTTTTTAATTGCTTTTTGATTTACCCACACGAGACGTCAAATTCTTAAGAACTTGTTTTGCAGAAACGTTTACATTGACTTATGTACTCTTTGATGTGGATAGTTTGGTGCCTGCGATCATATTGCTCCTGGTAATGCCATAATTAACATGCTTTTGAGGATTTGGGTGACTCAGGTTACTAAGGTTTGATCCTGTTTCCTGAACGGTTTATCACCCACACATCTTATTTCCTTGTCTCATTCGTCACCCTTGTGCCAATGAAATGTGACAAGAAAGATTTCTTTAAAAAGAGGCAGCTATCTTTACAGCCAAATTCATAGAGTTGGAAACAAATCTTTATACTTTGAAACTTAACTCCAGATGACGTCATGTGAATCCTGGAGTTCCATTGGTTAATGTAGCCCTCAACCAATGAGATGCCTGGACTCACGTGACGTCCTCTGGAGTTTAGCTTCAAAGTATAGAAGATTTGTTTCCAACTCTATGAATTTGGCTGCAAAAGAGACTGGGTATCTTTCAAATAAGCCTGGTATAGGACAGGAGTTTTCGAAACTTAGCTAAGGCAGCAAAAGGCAAATTCATTTTGACAACTTAATGGCAGTACCATTTTATCATGTATTTCATTTTGTTATTTTATTTTTACATTACTACTTTTTTTTTTATATTATTACTACTTATTTCTTTTTATATATTTCATATGCCTAGAGCACCAATAAAGATATTAATAGTACATGATAAATGGCCAACTGTTATATTTTAGCATTTGCAAACACCACACTCAAAACTAAGCAGAAAATTGTCAATATCTATATTGGCAAGGTAGCATTCCTATGGTAAAAAAGGAAAATACCATTATCATGTTAGCAAAAACCCCACATAATGATGACACAGTCATTTGCCATTTAAAGACTTCCTGATTACCAAGGTATTGAGAGATACTACGGTAAACATTTAATTAAATATTATTCATTAAGTTGCCTCAGCATTACCAAGAATTAGATTTCAATCATTTTGGAATACTTAAGATATAGTTTCAAATCTTGAATGCCAGTATCTTGCTTTTGTCAACCACTTGTCTGGTGCTGTCCCCTTTGTATTTAATTGCCAGTTGGTACTTAGATGTCTTATATGTTTATGTTTAACATGCAGTTTTATTTGCTCTATTCCAGGACCTATTATAGAGAAGACCTCGCACGATGGACCTTCAGTCATTGACAGCGACTTGTGTTGGCTTGAAGGTTGAAACAAATGTGTAAAATATTTCTGCCTAATTTTTCTGAAAGTAAATTATGTATTCATATGTGACGCTTTGCATTCAAGTAAACAGTCATTGAACTCAAGTTTTCTGTTTTGATTTGGTGTTATAAGGTATAATAAATTATTTTCCTATATTTAAAGAGTTGCCTGTTATTACTTGGTATCCATGACTATTTTTGAGAAATTGTTGATAGGCTATTTGACATCTAAAATTATTGTAAACTGTATGACATATATAAATATATGGGATGGTTAAGCTGTTAGCCTGCTATCCGCAAGGTTGTGGGTTCAAACCCCTACCATGCCATTGAGGAGTTGGGCAGATCCTCTTCACCTCACTCAGTTGCAATGGGAACTTCAAATTGGGCACAGACACTGATGAAATTACAGTTAGTTTCATAAAATGGGCGGGGGCCTAGTTCAGAGGTAGTGCTCTGGGCTTTCAACCGCTGGGTCCCGGGTTCAATTCCCGGTCGAGCCTAAGTTGGATGGCTGTTTCCTCCTTCGTCTCATTGCCATGGTCCCTGCCTGTCCTAATAAGCCCAACTGGTGCAAAAATACAGGACGTAAAGCCCTAATCACCAACAAACAAACAGTTTCATAAAATACGGTAGACTTTATATTAGCTGTTTATAGCGACCTGTACCTGGCTGTGGTCTAAACTTGCTAAAGCCAGCTGCTTCTGTCCGCTTCTATAGCTAATAATTGGCTTACATCTATCACCAGATAAATATAAATCTTGATAAATGTAAGAAATTAATCTTAATATATCATAATTATGTACTTTTAGATCCAGTTTTGAGTAGCCAGCTATGACAGCTTTGTCCAGTTTTAATTTGACGGGTCGTTTTTAATGAAACTAAATGTAGTGTCAGCTCTTAAGCCCCTGCAGTAAGGTCTGTGTTCAAGGCTGAAAACTCCCCAGGGAGTTGAGAAAGACTCTAGCTTGGCATGCCAAGAATGTAATTGTCAAGTCAGTTGAAACTTTTTTTTGTGATAGCAGACTATTTACATGAAACTATATCCAGCTTGATGAAGAGTATGGCATACATGTGTGATTTCATAACGTTGGGTCACACACAGGCGTTTGCCATCATGACAGCATTTAGCAAGTTAGCATACAATAAGACCAAGGCTACTGACTTTGTTAAGAACAGCTTTTACTCCCCTTGCACAACTGCCTTCAAGGATGGGGCCAGTTTCAGTCATAAACATCATGTAACACCTCAAAAATAGCAATATCATACACAAGAATAATTTTCCTTCTTGTTCTAAGTGATAACTGCCATTATTTATGGGTATTTAAAAATTGTTGGGGGAATTCCTTGCCTGTTTGCTGGGAATGTTCGATTCTCATCTCTAGTGGCAGCTAATTTACATATTTCACCATATACACACACGATGGTTTTTCTGATGGGGCCTGCAAACGGAAGCTGACTGTTCAGCGTTGGTGAGCAGAAAATGGCTACATCTGGCACCGAGGCCAGGCAGAGCGCCATAGCAATGAGTAGGGTTTGTCAGAACAAAGGTGGATTACTCATTAAATAATACATGTAAACCAATAATATTAACTGTCGTGGCACAATGTTATCCTAAACTATTTTTACGCATGAACAAATCTGTAACTTGCAGGCCAATATCTCCCAGCCACTGTGTGCTGTCGGCTTCAAGCCAATTAAATGACCTAACTGAGCAGTATTTGTTTAAGAATTGATTGTACTCAGTTCAAACAACTTATTGATATGCAATTTCACTGTTAGACATTCAACGTTATAAGCCAGCCAATAGCCTATTAGGCAAATTTATTTGTATTCGGGTCTAACTGGTAAACTATCAAAAGAATTGCCATCAAGCTCAGGGCATTTCCTAATGTATTCAGCTACATTCCGATTTGCTGTTGCAAATGACAAAGCTGCCTCTTGAGATGAGAAGCCAGTTAAGGCAGTCAGGAGCCTTGGTATTAGTTAAAGTATAAGTGCTGCCATCTCAGAGCAATGTTATATATGTTGGTAATTGCCTGTGGGTCACAGAACAGTAATCCGAAAATGATGGACGCACTTAAACTTGGCAGTGAAAGCGGGGCATGTAGTTACGTTTACTTTGTCATGAACAAATAGTTGGCTATTATGGCCCTCGAAGGTCCTGGGCCTCCACGCGGCGAGGGTGGCAACACTTGGGGTGAAGTCCTCTATCCCCAGTGGCTAAAACAGGACAGTGCGCATTGCACAAGCTGCTCCAGCTATCCAACGCAGACAATTATTGATTTTTTACATGCTTATGGTTTCTACTACCAACTATAGATAATCAATCTTACCCTAGAGAGCCTCTACATAGCCTACTCAGGTGCTGATGAGGCGTTAAACACTAACTAACTAACCTAGTTGGCTATTATGTCATCACTGAACATTGTAGCAGGTGATAATACGCTTTCTCCATGATTAGGCCTACCTGCAATTACAACAGGAAATATTTGAGTGACTTGTACTTAATGGCAGGGACCTCTAATGGATACTGTATGTTATTAGTTAAGACTAATTAAGTGGCAGTAACATTGAATTATTGTAATTAGAGTAATAAAATTGTGAGGAAACCAACAATTTAGCTTAGCGTATTCTTACTTTTAAGTTAATACAATGTTCTATAGTTTCTGTTACACCCGTGCTCCTTGGCCTCCTTGTAGCATGGTTGGTTGAGTAGATCATATCATGTGGTGGGTGGTGGAGTAGGGCTTTACGTCCTGTATTTCTGCACCTGATGGGCTAATTAGGACAGGCAGGGACCATGGCAATGAGATGAAGGATGAAACAGCCATCCAACTTGGGCTCAACTGGGAATTGAACCCCTCGACCCAGAGGTTGGAAGCCCAGTGCGCTACCACTGAGCTAGGCCCCCACCCCATGGATCATATTATGTTTAACGACATGTAAACCTGAAGTCATAAACATCTGTAAAAGGTAGGGAGAGCCAGACAGGCGTAACTAGAGTGTGCATTGCGAAAGCCCTATGTTGGCCACTGGGGTTCGAGGGCACAGGGAGGCCCAGGACTTTCAAGGGTACTCATGGCAAGGGTAATCAAACTAGGTGAAGACCATTATCTGAACCTATCAAATTAAAATTTAGAAATTCTGTAATATGTTTTAAAAAAGATAGAGCACTAGTTAAGCATTTAATTCAGCTAATCTCCTGCAGGAATATACCCTGCCAAAATAATACCAATTTGAGAAGAAAAAAAAAGGCTAGGTGGCATCTGCCAATTCTATATTGGCCAGCTCTGCTGTTAGTACAGTGGCAAGAAATCATGAAACTTGGCACAGTGATAGACCTGGACAAAACGAACATTTTGAGATATTGGGGCATTTGATATCTTTATCTGGTGCTGATTGACAGCCTTTTAAAGTTTTGACACTTTTTAATGAGAAAATAAAATTGGGGCATTGGATATCTTTATCTGGTGGTGATTGACATCCATCTGAAATTGAACTTCAGGTTTGAAATGGTTTGTCACCGGCAGTCATTTCAGTGTCATTTGACTGCCTTTCAGCAGTGTAATTACCAGTAGTGATACAGAAGAATCTGTGTTAATGATTTCAGAATGTGAAAATGTTACGTGTATAATTTTGAGTGTGACAATATATTGCTGAAATTGTATATACATGATATAGGATGAGAATAGGGAGCAGGTAGGTGAAGCATTAAAATTTTCAGTCTAAGTCAGTCATTTGCAGCAACTGAACAAATCAAAGCATATGGCCTTCTGGTACATCCAAATTTGGAATATTTCCACAAATTTTTAATTTTAGAACAAATATAAATGTTTCAACTCTTCTTATTGCACTCTAACTTATTCATTGATTACTAAGAAAATGCACAGTATTTCATCATGATGTGTTTCACCTGCCAATATCATAATCTTAAAGGAAGGGAGCACTGTCATTTTATACACTTTGCCATCATATGGTAATTAGATCATTCATGGCGAATGATTCATACACCGTGTAATTTCTGGACACAAATCAAACTTTCTGCTTTTTGTTAGGTGTGGTCAAAATTTGATGGACCATCCACATCTTCTCCAGAAAAATTGGCCTTGGCTGGCATTTTTTCCAATGAATATGAGATGCAAATCTACGGTAGCCTATTAGTGCCACACACACATAATTTTTTTTACTTTGTGTTTTTTCGACATAATGTTTTTTACTTTGCGTTTTCTTTCAAGACAAATTTTTTTCATATGAGTTTTTTCAATAAATTTTTTTATAAATCTGTGATTTTCTAACATTTTCTTTTTTCAAATCTGCGTTTTTTCAACATAATTTTTTTACATTTGCGTTTATACGCAAATAATATATGCGAATAAACATGTAAGTACATAAGTATGGAATACTAAATCGTATATACCCATGTTGCACATTTACCCCATGGGTGGGGTCTTTTACTTGCCTTAGCATATAGACACTGACTGGTTATAACTTATCAGGGCCCAATAGATTCCAATATGGCTCAAATAAAAGGGGAGGGAAGGAAAGGGAAAGGGAAGACTGGGGCCTGATAGAAAGAGCTGGGTTTAAGGACAAGGGTAATTCGGATGTCACATTGTGAAACAAAGTTATTCCCGCTTTTGCCGACATATACTTTGAGTGCCGTTGTCATAGGTTATGCTGTACTTTTCGCACTTAAAGTATTGAATAACCCTGTCCAAGACGAGTCTTTAGATAGGTGGCACATAATTGTAGACCAAATATTAACCAAGATATGGCCGGTTTAGTAATTCGTTTAAACGATATAGTAATTCGTTTAAACGATTTAGTAATTCCGTTTATACAATTTAGTATTTTGTTCATACAATTTACTATTTCGTATATTCAATTTAGTATTTTGTATATACAAATGGCTTCTGTAGCAAACAACACAAACTGGAAAAAAATTATGTTGAAAAAACGCAAAAAAAATAAAAAATTGTACAAAAAGGCTCCCAAAAATTATGTACAAATAACGCAAATTAAAAAAAGTTATGTTGAAAAAACGCAAATTTAAAATAATTATGTACAAAAAAAAATTAAATATATCTACAAGAAACACAAATACATAAAGTAAATTAAAAAAACGCAAATTTCAAAAAAATAATTGTGTGTGGCACTAAAAGTATATCCCTTGAGGTTTTTTTTTTTAACGGTGGATTTTAATCATGTCCATTTTTGTAACTTTTGGAGCTCTGATGGGTACTCTCCATTTGACATCCACATCTACACATGGCTTCTCACTATTTCTAAGAAATCTTGTAAATCCAATCATGAATATCACTATGTCTCAAGACGCATCTTAGGGACTTTGATCCTCTCCATTTGACATCCAAATCTACACATGGCTTCTCATGTATTAGTCCGGAAATATTTAATGCTTCTTTATGCAATACAAGACTGATGAAATCTCTTAAGCATTGTTTTAGTTTCCAATAAGTAAAATTTTTAGACTGTACATATATGGAAAGGACTGATTTTAAATTACCAATGCTAGCAGATGGGTTTGAGCAACAAAAGGGACATATCTTTGGATTTGGAAAAGTACACGGAAGATATTCTACCTCAACAGAAACTGGAATGTGTGCCAGTGAACAACATAGCAGAAGAGACATCCTCATATACCACAAACTTACAGTTCACATTACCAAGCAACTGATTTGTGCTTCTGAAATCATAAGAGAATGCCAACCTGATTGATGACTGTCCTTCCACCTAACTAGCATTACCATTGTTAGGCAAAATTAGGCAGTTAACGTTCCAATATTGTGAAATGTTAAGATAATACTAGGCGTATGCATATATATTTATGTGTTTTTAAACATTATTAGATTGGACATGATATCTAGTACAGTAAGTTGGCACTACCACATCTGCTTTGCACATTACGTGGTAAGATTACATGGTAAATTCACCGAAGAAATAAAGATGTCTTTTGAAAGCTATCGTAACATAATTACATCATATACATTTGCTCATGTTCTACCGACCATTATATTGTTAAGTGCATTTCTGGAGGTTTCAACTAGTTCAGGAAAGTTGCATTAAGACAACCTCGGCAAGAAATAAATAGCAAAGTTAAGATAGACAGATGTTTATTTCAAATTCCATTACAGTCCATGCAGAGAGAATAAAGTAAAGACCTTGACCACCTAAAGAAATTTGATGGTTCATTTACTAAACCTAGTTAGGCAGATGATTTCTTAGATGATTTCTTAGAAATAGTGAGGAGAAATCACAAATAACATATCTTGAAATCTGCTAAGCAAAAAAAATACTTCATTAAGTACTATAAATGCCCAAAGTTGTGTTGCCAATATTTCATCAGATAGAACAAGAACCATAATGATAGGAACTTGACAGAAGAAAAATTTGCAGACCTAAATGAGTTTTGTTTTGATAGAATAACTACTATGGAAGACTTTGCAAAAGCTGCTGATCATTTCAATGTATATATTTAAAAAAAACCTGCTAAGTAAATATCCCAGTGAACCATTTGCAATCTTTAAAACGTTTTGAAGACATCTCCTGGTACGTGACCCAAACGTTTGCGGCATCACCCAAAAAGTGTTAAATTTTGAAACGTGTTTGTTTATTATAGTTCACGTGGTTAGAACTTCAATAAAATTGCCCAAAAACAACAGACCTTTCTGGTCAGGACATCCAGAAGACGTGACACACACGTGCCTCAGTACTAATACGTGGTCTAGATGTTCTTGTTTCAATTGCAGAACGTTTTAACCATGTGTCTGAAAGGTTTTTGTTAGAAAACCAGCAGGTTTTCACTGCATGGTGGAATGTAAACATGGCAGGTGTCCCAATAATGTTGTCTCCCAGGTGTCTCAAGAATTTTGTCACCATAGAAATATGGTTGTTACCCAGAAAACGTCTGTCAAAAAACTTTACTTACATGGTAAGCACTATGAACTCTGTTGGTTTGTGGCATTGCAACTGCTGTCCGACGTTTTGTGTATCCTTATTTTGAAGATTTTAGACATCTGATGGCCGAGAGACCATAAAATAAATTTTTTTTATTGGCGATGACGGTCGATGATCATTCCTGTCATACGTTAGGTACTTTAGTCTTTCCCGCACATGCTCAATTGTAACACTTCCTGTTCTGGAATAAACGCAATATAAACACAACCACTCGTTACATGGTGACAGCGGTGTGATAAAACTGCGATCTAAATTTCAGGTAAACTTATCATAGTGGTAAGGCTGTCACTTTGCTCAGCTGCTCTATCCTCGTGTCGTCTGTGCGTCTCTGTAAATCAAGGACCTGGATGTTTGTGACGTCACTAGTGATCAAAATGTTTTAAAAGACTGAGCCAGCAGTTCATATTATTATTAGAAATGGATGTTAGTAAGCTTAAAAGTACTATGTCTCAACTACGTGCTCGAAAGATTGGTATGTAGTTTATGGATTTGTCTTGGTCTTTAGTAAATTTCCTGTCCTGACACTGGTGGGCACATCATCTGGAAGTTGTCATGACGTCATATTGTTAACAATGCGTCTCTAAAATGTCTTACAAATGCTTTTGTCACCAAAACCCCCCAAAAAAATCTCCATCACTTTACTATCTTTTCAAATCTGACCTAATGCGGTGAACATGAATTATTAAAATATACTTTAAAAGTTACCAAACCACAAAGCATACGTACAGGGAGGTAGCACATTTCAAATTTATTTCCAACAATTTTTTTTCTTTATTTTGGAGCATATGGCATATTTTGGAGGTGTAACCTAATTGAAATATAGGAAAAATGTATTGATAAGAAATGCGCATTGTCAAATATGTAGCACTCACAAGACTTGATGATGGGAACGGGCTTTGAAGTTAATTTATATTGCATGAAGCAAATTGGCATTAGGAATGTGAACTATGCAAAAGAATTATTCAAGCAATGACTTCCCACAGGAAGGATGTGTACAAGGACAAAATCTCAGTCTGTTAACAAATAATCAATTTCTTATGCAAAAGAGGCTGTACATTTAGCAGCCACATTTGACTTGGACAGAAATGATAGAAAGAATAATCAAATAGCCTGAACTCCTTGCTGAACTGACAAATATTGATACAATTGCTCTTGTCCTATGTTATAAACGATGCACAACAAATCTATACAGGATGATATCCTGGCCACCCTGGCCAGTGTAGTATTTTCTGAAGTGGTGTAGCCCCTGTATGTCAGCTGACTAACTTAGTTAAACTGTACCCATCAATAATATTCTAAGTTTAGGTGTGGCCTCTGGTCGGGTATGCAGTACGCATTTGAGGGAAAGATTTCTTGCAAAGTTTCCTGGTCTGACCACAGGCCATCGCCAACGTGATAGCGCGGTGTCAGCTCTTAGCGGTAAACACTTCACTGATACTATACCAAGGTTACTGATTACTCAAATTCAGTTCTTAGTGGTAAACACTTTACTGATACTATACCAAGGTTACTGATTACTCAAATTCAGTTCTTAGTGGTAAACACTTTACTGATACTATACCAAGGTTACTGATTACTCAAATTCAGTTCTTAGTGGTAAACACTTTACTGATACTATACCAAGGTTACTGATTACTCAAATTCAGTTCTTAGTGGTAAACACTTTACTGATACTATACCAAGGTTACTGATTACTCAAATTCAGTTCTTAGTGGTAAAAACTTTACTGATACTATACCAAGGTTACTGATTACTCAAATTCAGTTCTTAGTGGTAAACACTTTACTGATACTATACCAAGGTTACTGATTACTCAAATTCAGTTCTTAGTGGTAAACACTTTACTAATACTATACCAAGGTTACTGATTACTCAAATTCGCTTCTCATCTAAAGCGGCGGGTATGACGTAGTCGCTGGCTGTCGTCAGCCAGCAACAGCCAATCACAATGCATCAGGAAATGCCCTGCGCATCTGGACTTATTAAACAGTAATGGTTACCGCTAAGAGCTGACACCGCACTATCACGTTGGCGAATGCCTGTGCCTGATTTCACAACAATACTAAAGGTTATGAAGTTTAGTTGGCTGTGAAAAAAAAAAAAGATATGGGAATAGCTTGAACATTGTAATGACAGTTATACAAGCTTGCTAATAAAAAAAACTGCCAAAATCATTTGATAGCATATTTTAAACTCCTGTGCTTTTAACAGAGTTAATTATACAGCCACTGGCTCGCCCTAGGGTAGCTGATGGAAAATGGCTGTGACACCTGCTGCATTACTGAGTTATTAAATATTAACAGTATGCATCACAGTGAAATGTAACCCTATTCTAGTGTATGTAGGATTGCTGGTATATATGCACAAACTAGAAAGAGAGAAATGATTGAAAACTGAACCACCATGGCTTAAGCGTGTCATACGAAGTGCGCTCTGTCTTTCAGCAGCTGTGCTTGCAAAGTGTACCAAGAATCCAGAGTAGTATATCACTTGTTACTTCCCAGTGGTCTTCACAACATCTAGTTAGTAATCTTAATCATAATCCCACTGTAAATTACTTCTAAAGATTAATTTCATGGGCATGAATATTTATTTCTCATGCCCACCATAGTTTCACAAAGCTGTAACTAAAGTCTTTAAAAAATGCAATCACTAAAAGGACAATGAAGTCTCTCCAGCTGATGCCAATATCAAAATATCTCAATTCCAGCAGCAGATACACACTTCCATAACTCATGGCTGAAGAAATTTGACAGTGTAAAACCTATAACCTACACGTGCGAACTCACCTCTCAAATTACAACTTTCAGAAGATTATATGATATTTCCATTTTGAAGCTTAGATTGCTGGTTGATACTTGGGTTTTTCTTGGAAGTGTTGTATAGACTATTGAAATGCAGAAAATAATGTGCACAAACTTTGGAAAATGGTTTAAGATTAAGAGAGATAATCCCCCTCCTTTTATTGTGATAGCAAATCTTCTTATAAATTGCAATGTTAATATTAATGTCATGTATTAATATTTCAATTTTATAGATCATGTTTCATAGTTACTTGTGTGTGAATTTAGTCCTTCTTTGGTTGGTATATATTCCATTGTCTAGCCAGTGCACCTGCATCATTTGCATAATTAATCAGGGTGCAACTGGTCCCTACAATCCTTTGTTTGAATTGACTATATAGCAAGGTCAGACTGGACCTCAGTCAGTTTGGGTGTTTCCACCACAAAACACACCTCTCTCAACCTATACCCTTGGACTTGACTCTATTCTGTTCTTCATACATTACATTACCTTGCTCTGAAAGATGGAACCATTCCCCACAACAAAAGCCCAAATTGAGATGGCTGTCAATCATGAATTGTAAATATATAGTATGTCACGGTAACTCAAATATTTCTCTTTCAAAGATCCTTCGCTGTGCTTAGTTTCATGCATTTATCACAAAATCTACCCCACTAGCTGAACTCATGGGGTTGCAATATTTGTCAGAACTGTCAAAGAATTTTGAATTCAAAAGTCCTCAGCAATATGAGATATAAAGCAATGCAATATCTCACAATGTTCCCATTCCTCAGGGCGATCATTGTATGTAAGTTTCATGATTTTGTCTCTTGCCGTACAGATGATGTGATTTTGCATGTGCATTTTATTTTATTTTATTAAAAGGTGTTTAATACCAAGAAAGGCTGCCAATCACCACCAGATAAAGATATGCAATGCCCCAATACCTCAAAATGTTTTTTACAGGTCTTTCTTTGTGCAAATTTTGATGCTTTTATCACATAATTCACATCAGTAGCTGGGCATGGTTCGAGTTATATATGTGTGTCAATATCGCAAAAAGTGATTTAATTTTCCAATGGGTGCCAGTCATCAGCAATACAAGACATCAAATGCTGCAATATATCAAAATGTTCTCCTTCCATAGGGGTATCATTGTGCTTAGTTTCATGCCTTTGCAAACAAAATACAGATGATATACATCAATATGAGATTTTGCAGGTGCGCTTTTTTCATTAAATGGTGTCTAAATTTTAAAAGGCTGCCAATCAGCACAAGATAAAGATATCAAATGCTTAACAAGTTTCTTTTGTCCAGGTCTGTCACTGTGCCAAGTTTCATGATTTCTTCCAAAAATGCACAATTGTTATGGGATTGGGAGTTATGCCACACCACTATGTAGGTGCCAGCCCGGGCACTTTTCATGAGCTACATCCCAGCTGGATGTCGATCGCATGAGATGTTTAATTGGAGGTGCCTTGTACTGAGTGTCTATGCTGAGGCAAGTAAAATACCCCACCCATGGGGTAAATGAGTAACATAGCATGACTCCAAGCCTTATGATCTTATCATTACATCTGTCTCTGGTAGCTGGTCATATTAGGTGACTAAGTTTCAGACCCAGTAGCGTTGAGACATTAGCATATCTTTTTGTGGGGGTGGATATTCCTGGACAGAAGCCATGTTACATTTGATGTAGAGATTATTCAACTCTGGCCTACTTCTGTTAAATCATATATTGATATTTCCATGATCACAAGGAATTATTATCTTAACCTTTCATGATATCCTCCTTTATTTGTGTATGATACCTGCCGTGACAAAGAAGTCACATAAATGCAAGTTGGCCTAATTTGTGAAAATTGTGTACTTTTCAACTCTGGCCTACTTCTGTTAAATCATATATTGATATTTCCATGATCACAAGGAATTATTATCTTAACCTTTCATGATATCCTCCTTTATTTGTGTATGATACCTGCCGTGACAAAGAAGTCACATAAATGCAATTGGCCTAATTTGTGAAAATTGTGTACTTTTCAACTCTGGCCTACTTCTGTTAAATCATATATTGATATTTCCATGATCACAAGGAATTATTATCTTAACCTTTCATGATTTCCTCCTTTATTTGTGTATGATGCCTGCCGTGACAAAGAAGTCACATAAATGCAATTGGCCTAATTTGTGAAAATTGTGTACTTTTCGTATATTTTTGGTCAGAACTTGCGCTTTATACAAACACAATCTGAACATAATTTCCCTGTTTGTTTTGTTTGCCATTACTGGGATTCTGGTTTGTAAGGATCTGACACTTTTGGAGAAACTGCATAAAATGTGGTGCTAAAGCCAGCTGCTTATGTCTACTTCTACCTTATAGTCGGCTTAAACTATCACCACTGAAAAATATAAACCTTGGTAAATGTAAGAAATTTATCTAATATATCATAAATATGTATGTGCAATTGACATGCAACTTTTCAACAAAAGATAACAAATATGCATAACTCTCAACTTATGCATCAAATGGTGCTGCATTTACTTTTAGATCCAGCTATGAGTAGCTGGCTATAGCCAGACAGTTCCATTTAGTGGCAGGTAGCATCGTATAGCAAAAGTTGTCTAGCTTTGTCTAGATTCAATTTGACAGGCTGTTTTTAATGAATCTAACTGTAGCTAGCAGACTGGATTCTAGCCTGGCAGCTGTCCTGTCATTTGTCGTGGTATTTTGCAACATGTTTAATTAACATGGAATACAGGCATTATACATGCATAAGTCACTTTTCAATCAAATAAATAGAAGATGGTATATCCCAGATTGCAATCTTTTATTACCAAAACCATCATGAATCAGTAAGTAGAGATCCATGTATGATCCATGTGAGGGAGTATACATTTTATACTATGAAAGTTCCAAGCCCTTTCCATGCTTCTGAGAGAAATTAATTGAATGTATGTAAAAATATGAAGACACGCATCACTTTGATTGGTTTATCATAATTATAGGCCTATATATACAAACATTGAAATACGAAATGCCCTCCAAGACTTTAGTAATAGTGTGTGCATTGTAGAATGTAATTGAGCTAAAAATGTTGTTGAACTGCGTGCACATTGAATACCATGAAAAATACAAGAATTGCTGCATGGCCCCCATGCTTACTTGAACTCAGAACTCAGAATCAATTTAGTCATATAACATATATATGCATAGAATTATACATGGATCATTAAGACACACATTAATCATTAAGCCACACAAGGTGCACACATGACATGCTTGGCTACCTGCATGGAACCACTCATGTAACTGTCCTAACCAATCAATTCCTATCTCAAGATACATTTTGGATAGCCATTAATGAGCATTAAACATGGCACATATTGCTGGACATATACAGGGATATTTATTACATACTTTGTTCACATACATTTTATTTTTATCATATTTTATCGATAGTGGTATCTATAGTGTGCCCCTTCATTTATGAACAGCTTTCAAAACTTTTCACTGTATTGAAGAACATTTCCAATATTTGTTCGTACATTATAACCCAGCTTATGATCCCTTCACTCATCTCACATTTAAGACCACTAAATTCCATTTTCTATGGTATTAATCTATTGTTTTAAATTATTCACGACTAAGACTACGAGACTTGAGATGACCGAAAGCAAGGCATAAATAGTCGTGTGTAACACCAGAGGAACACTTTAATTTTATTTACATTATTTATTGTTATACTGTAGTTTTTAGATAGAAATATGAAGTAATGACATGTTCATCTTTGTAAATGACACCAAATGTATCATTAACCAATTTTTAAAGAAGGACTAAAACCTTGTAAATCCAGTGTTTTGAATGTTGTAACTGACAGAATTTTGAAAAATTGTTGTGTCAGTTAATAATTATTTTGGAAAATTGCTGTGTCAGTTAATAATTATTTTGGAAAATTGTTGTGTCAGTTAATAATTATTTTGGAAAATTGTTGTGTCAGTTAATAATAATTTAGGAAAATTGTTGTGTCAGTTAATAATTATTTTGGAAAATTGTTGTGTCAGTTAATAATTATTTTGGAAAATTGTTGTGTCAGTTAATAATTATTTTGGAAAATTGTGTCAGTCAATAATTATTTTGGAAAATTGTTGTGTCAGTTAATAATTATTTTGGAAAATTGTTTTGTCAGTTAATAATTATTTTGGAAAATTGTTGTGTCAGTTAATAATTTTTTTGGAAAATTGTTGTGTCAGTTAATAATTATGTCATGTGCACCTTGTGTGTCTTAATGAAAGGCTGGAGACGAATGCCGAGGAGGGCTAAGCAGCTCGGTTTTATTAGGATGAAAGGGATTAAAATGAAGTGGACTATGATTGGTAGTTGGATGACCAGCAGCGCCAGGAAACAGATGCGAGAATTATTGATTAACTAAATTTATATTAATAAATGATATTTATAATAATAATAAGCTGTTTTTTTTTTGTCTTTCATCATACACAATCCACTTGATTTTCATTCAGTTCACCGAGTTTATCATCCATGAAGCAAATCTGAAAAGTCTTTAAACAAATAACTGAAGTCCATTGTGCCCAGCTACATTCCTATCATTATAATCTATAGAAAAATATATTTTGTCTCCTGGGAGGTAGCAATAGGGAGGTTAATTCTATGGTAGTTTTAATCAATAAATCATCATTGGCATTAATCTATACAAAAACTGTAATAGCAAGGAAAAAACTATTTTCAATTTCAATGATTTTTCAGATGCTTTTTGTGAGTTGTTAACCATACACTTTTTTTTTTTTTAAACCTGCAATATTGCACATGTGTCAAATAACGCTTCACATTTGAGTGTTTTGTTGTCATAAAAAGGTAATGAAAAACTACCATATATGTAGTTTTTCCTTCTCATTAATATAACTACACTAATTTAGACATAATACTTGAAGCATAGAATAACATAAATTAGCCGATACTGAACAATTATTATATGTATGGCTTTAAATAAGCTATGGATTGATTGGTCATGTTTTATGAGTCTACTTACCCTATTTTTGGACCAAATCGACAGAAGAAATTAATTTTTTTTTGTGTTTTATTTCTTCTAGATCCACATCTAAGTATTACAGACTTGTTTACCTTAAGAAACACAGACTTGTTATGTTTATGTACATTATATCAAAATATTTTGCCATACCCCAAGACAAAAACAAATACCGAAGATGTGTAATAGAAGGTTATACAAATGCAAAATGATATTTAACTTAAAGAAGGATTATCAAAGGGTGGATAAGAATGACATACTGTGAACGATGGAAGACCATCTCTTCCAAACCCTCATCCTAAGGATGGAACTTTAGAATGAAGTACACATCTTATTTCCACATTTAATAATGTTTTCCTCTTTGTCTTATTGCTACTTAAGAGGTGTTTAGTTAGCTTATATTTGTAGTTGTTACATATGCCTGTAATGTAGAAACATAACAGATTTTTGCTGAAGATATAACATGTTCGTTTTGATTTTTTAAGCAATCGTAAAAACATATGCCGCATGCAGCGGCAACCCTCAACCCATATTATCAAAAGAAGTAAGTCCTTGCGTCATACATTGGTGAAGCTGTATGATCCAGCATTATACAAAATCAATAACAAATGTCTTTTCTTTTTCACATGTTTGCACTTGCTTGGGATCTGTATGAAATTACACTGAACAAAACATGGCCAATGCCGGATCCAAGTATTACAGCAACGAATAGATAAATGTTGTAGGTCATAGCTATGAGCATCAGCAAGTAGGCACTGGTCAGTTGAATCATGTAGACAAAGGATTTTGCAAGGTGCAGGCCGCAGTAATTCAGTGTTTTCCTGAAAATGAAATACGTGAGAAAAATGTACAAGTGCAACATTCGTGATTTGACTTCAATAATCGACATGCAAATTTGGTGAAGTATGCGCGGTGTGCATATTGTTGAGGATCATTTGCAGATTCAGTAGGATGAAATTACCTTTATGAGCAGAACTATGTTCATTGTAAGAGTTAAGGGATTAACCTCAATGTAAGAAATTCTTGCGAAATAAAAAAAACATGGGTCATCATAATGACGTTGTAGCATTGAATAACTCGTAAAGAAAATTGACAGATCACTGAACGGATTGGTCATTGATGGTTCGCACGTTGTTTATCTCAACCGACTACTACTGCGACATTCCTCTTATAAGATAAGATAAGATAAGATAAGATATAATAGGATAAGATAAGATAAGACAAGACAAGATAATCTCAACCGAATGCTACTGCGAAGTTGCTCTTACAAGATAAGATAAGATAAGATATACTTTTTCATAATAATGAAACTGCTTTTGTACAGCATTCATTGTCAGATATTCATAAAAGACAAAACACACATACATGCAGACAACAGTTAGGGATACACATACACACAAACAGAACAAACATACATGCATCATATACAGAACTTACAGGCATACAGTCACCCTCACTAAACAGAGTTAAGCATTCTGGTGCTCGATGGCACAAAGGACCTGGGGCGGGCATAGCTCAGAGGTAGCTCTCTGGGCTTCCAACCGCTGGGTCCCGGGTTCGATTCCCGGTCGGGCTTAAGTTGGATGGTTGTTTCATTCTTCGTCTCATTGCCATGGTCCCTGCCTGTCCTAATTAGCCCATCCGGTGCAGAAATACAGGACGTAAAGCCCCGATCACACACACACACACACACACAAAGGACCTATGAGCAAAGTAGCCCCTGTATGTCCTTGGCCTCCTTGTGGCAAGGGTGGTAACACTTGGGGTAAAGAACTCGAACCACAGTGGCCAACACAGGGCTCTGTGCAATGCACACTCTAGTACTGACTGACTAATATCAGGTGTTGTGTTAAACAATAAACATGTAATAACATGAAGCTGATTTAATTTAAATTATTACAGTGTACTTAGATATATTACCTGCAGCTTGCCTTGCTTTGATAGTTGTTGGTGAATCTGACCACGAGCCAATCCTTTAGGGCAGCCATCCCTTCGTAAAACACAGCCAAAGCAGCAATGCCCAGACACGAGAAAAAGAGCTCTGTCCAAATAGAAATTTGTTTTGAAATTATATTCACAATGTTTGAAATTGCAGAGTTTTACGATTTTCAGTCACAGTCACCCCCTGATAGCATTCCAAATCGTTTCAGCATTGACGCGACGTCAAGAAGATGCTCTACTGACGGTGGCCTATGTAGAAACGACGCTGGCTCGATTTGGAATGCTATCTGGGCAGTATTGAAAGAAGTTTGAGAAAGTTATGTCTGATCACATATTACTATTAATAAGAGTTGTGCCATCTATTGCATCACCGAAATACTTGGCTGTTATTTCATTCAAAGGACTGGGAAAGGAATATTAACATCTGTCAAAGGAATGTCAAGGAGTGTTGTCAAAGATTGTGAGAACATGACCAAGACCACAGGATCCACCCATGAGTGATACACATGAGAACATCCCAGCAACACATTAAGATCAGAGTGTCACACATAATGACTCTTTCTACGAAGGACTGAGTTTTAAAATATTCGTTTATTTTACAGTTTATACTTGATTGGTGCACTTGTAATTTGTTTTTTATATATTTCATTAAATTTTTAAACTGTTAAATTAGTTATTGCTGATTCGTAAGAATGTCTTGGCCTTGACTTTACTGACAACAAATGATCAAGAATTTGGCAAATGAATGATTCAACTGGTGTCATTTACCTTCAGGATTATCTGTTTTCCAATAACTGACAAGGATCGTTGTAAATGCCGAAGCATGGAAAGCTCCCTGAAACAGAAAAATAAGTTAGCAAAGGAATGTTTTCCTATAATATTGCTAGGGCCTAACTGAACCAGTATATAATAATTCTAAATTATGTCATCATGAAAGCAGTGGCATTCCCCACAATTTATGTGTTACCCCTTGACAAATTTGTGTTGACAAACTTGGGAAAACATGCAGTTTGGTATGTCAGGGAGTTAATATTATAATATTTTGCCAATCAATCTGATGGGAATTAGAACACTCACATAGTGTCCATTTTCATCAGTTTGCACATGGCTGCTGGGATGAGCTTCGACAGAATCATCAGTGTCATTTTGAGTGGAATCTGTTAGTTCCAATGGCGCTCGTTTTATTGAATTGTCTATGGCATCTGCATTTCCATCGTCATCTTTATGATCATGTTCGTGGTTATGTTTTGGCTGTGGTTCAGGTGTAGTAGTCGTCGGCGTAGTAGTAGTAGTAGTTGTTGTTGCTGTTGTTGCTGTTGTTGTTGTTGATGTTGGACTTTGTGTAGGATTTGCTTGAAAAGTATCGTCTGCTGCTCCTCCATAAGGCGTCACGCCATAGGCACGTGGGGTGACGTCATACCCACGTGGTGTGACGTCATAGCCACGTGGTGTGACGTCATATCTGTCAGCGTGTGCCCCAGAGGCATCGAAATCATTGTAGTTCGGGCCGTTCTGTCTCACAGATGGATACCTGTTAAATCTTTGCCGGTTGTTGTTGTTGTAATTGTTGTTACTGTTAAATGGAGTATAGCCAGGATTTGGCCGTCTTGCTCCGTCGTCATAATATGGCGGTCCGCTTTGAGGACGACCATTTTGGCCAGCACGAAGAATCGTTCCTTGGGGTGAATAATTCTGCAAATGAAAATGTATGCAGTAATTTTCAAAGGGAACTGAGTCAAAGCATCCATTCAGGTCAAGGAAAACTTGGGTACTGCAGGCGGATCGAAAAGTACACGCAGCATCATTTGGTGCATAAGTTGAGAGTTAAGCTTATCTGTAATATTTTGTTGAAAAGGTGCATGTCAATTGCACATACATATTTATGATATATTAGATACATTACATTTACCAAGGTTTATATTTTTTCAGTAATGGTACTTTAAGCCGACTGTAAGGTAGACGTAGACAGAAGTGGCTGGCTTTAGCCAGTAACAGTTACAGTCAGGAATAGGTTGTTAAAGCTGACTAGAGTGGACCATATTGTATGAAACTAACTGTACTGTCCTTTTTTGGGAAAGCAGTAAGTTGAAGATGATGTAGAGTGATGTTCAATGCAGCCAAGAAACTATATTCCAAACTTGAAAAAAAGCAAAATAAATGAGCCGCTTATTTGTGACTGTGAACCTCCAACGTCTTTGCCCTTGAATGTCTTGGGCCTCCTTGTGGCAAGGGTGGTAACACCGCTGATAAAGACCTCAAACCCCAGTGGCCAACACATGGCTCTGTTTAATGCACACGCTAGGTATGACTATCAAGCTATCCCATATCTTGCACAAATGTGTGAAGCCTCAACTGCGACATTGATATGTTTAAGAGTGAAGACTTTTGCTTTATTGGTAGCTAAAAAGTAGGCATGATGAGTCATGCTTGGTGCCTCATAACTGTTATAACATCAAGTCATAATCAAGATGATGACTCATCATGGGCCAGAAACAGCTGTCACATGGCCTGTCTGGCTTTTTTACACCAGGAGGCAGGCTGATCTGCCCACTGATGAGATGGATCAGTGAATCTGGGACGTTCATTCAGCTGATCAAGTACATAATCATTCAATTTGTGGGTCAGCGTCTGTATTGGAATAGACTGCAAGGCACATTGTACGGTTATGACACATCTTCAGACCTGCTGTCATGAGTCATCAAACAGCATACACATTTGCATAGAAAAGATAGGTATATTGATGACACTGATGACTCATCATGCACAAATTTTACTCCCTAAAGCAGGAATATTCTTCCCTCTTACTCATATCACTGTAACCTACAATGGGTCACATGTTTAGAAAGGAGCAGTATCTTGCACTATTGACACCCTACATAACATCGTAAATGCAACGTTGACAAAACGTTGGGCCATAACGTAACTGCAACGTTCGCAAAACTTTGGGTAATAATGTAAATGCAACGTTCGCAAAACTTTGGGTCATAACGTAAATGCAACGTTTGCAAAACTTTGGGTCATAACTTAAATGCAACGTTCACAAAACGTTGGGACATAACATAAAGATAACGTGCGCCATGTAGAACAGTGGAGCACTCAAAGCGTGTGATATTCTCTTTCTATATCTAATGTTCTTCTGTACGTCAGAGCTCTACCATATGAATAAAAAGTTCTAAAGTTCCATATGTAGATATCCATACCATAGCCAGATGTTAATGACCTTACAGGTTATAACATTTGTTAACTTATCTTTCATTATAAACATATATATAACATTTGTTAACTTATCTTTAATTATAAAAAAAAATATATTAAAAAAAGCCTGTTGGATTTTGATATCAGGTTTTCATCCTTATGCTTACAACTGCATTACAAAAGGAAGACCTGCAATTCAATTTTAACTCTTGTTGTTCGGTTTCACGAATAGCTTGTTTAATTCTATATCAAAGACAAACAGAATAGTTTAGGATTTCCTTGGTTTAATACTCAGTTTCCTGGTGGTTGGCAGAATGTTTTTGAATGCATGGGCCAGATTTCTGCATTTTAATAGGATTACGATAGAGACTCTGATATTAAAACAGTAGCATGCCAATGAGGTGGATTTCAAAGAAAACTTGGACTTCAGTATGCAGGAAAAGAAACAAAAATTGGACAGCGAAGTAACAATGACATCGAGAAACTATGTGCTGAAAAATGATGTACACTCATACTGTGTGAAAATATTTTAAGCAGCCATCTTAACTGTATAAACCACAACCCGGGCACATGTACTGTCTAAAATTAAGGTATACTTTATCTGACTTAACACAATCCTTAAGGGCTCAGAATTTCACTGTTCTCTGGTTACTTAAGGCTTAAAAAGGTTAATTCTGTTTTTGTTGATAGAGGTCTTTTTTTACACTGTAAGTTGAGCCTGAAGACTTCGTGGTTTCTTGGTTTGTTAATCACAATATTATATCCGTCGACACCTCTTCCAGCCAATCACAGACCAGGATTTGGCTTCGATATAACCCATATTCATTGTTGTCCAATATAGGGCCCATGGGAAGATGTGAGACATGCTGTGAGAAATTTGACCAAAAATTAACACTAGAACAAAACCTAACAGTAGATTACTAACATTTAAACCAAATGCAACAGATTTAAGGTAACTAAATAATAAACTACTGGGGGTTAGGGGGTATTCATTGTTATACTCCACCCCATGACCTTTTCTATTGTTCTTTTGCCGGATATAACAATCGAAAATGTTAGTTAACTCCCTCCTGAATGCAAACTGAACTGTTATGCGTAATAAAGGCATTAAAACAAAACAGACAATCAAACAAATTAATAAATATGCCTGATGGAGTATAAGTTAGTTATATCCCTCATAGTCGGGAGTTACCTAACATTCTTGTTGCTTATATCCCTCAGCCTTCGGTGTCAGGATATAACCAACAAAAATGTAAGTTAACTCCAGGCTTATTCCATATCGTCTTTCCCTAGGTTAATAACTAACACTTACAGTTTATCCTGGGCTGCTTGCAAACAGTTTCATAATTTTTTCAGTGGTACAGAAACAAATTACTGTCAGCTCTGCTGGATTTCTTGATTTGCTTAAATATTTTCTGTAGTAAATAGTATTTACAAAAGAAAATATTGGAGATAGCAAATTGAGAATTGTATGGTGGTCCATGAAAAATCTCATGACATTTATAAGACTTAGTGTGGTCTTACTTTGAATTACAATATTAAAAGAAAAAGAAAGCGAACATTCTCAATGCACTTTTAAAAGACGAGAAAAAAATTTACGTGACTGGTTGGTGTTGTCATTATAGTGTTAAGCTAACTTCTAGCCAACATGGCGGATTTGGACGATTTGGCACTACATGGTCAGAATACTATATTTTATGATAAGCCAATGTTATATTTCATCCCTATTTTGCATTATTAAGATTAGGATGATTATAAATCTTATTTAACAGTGAATTACCTGTAAAATTAATCTTACTTATTTGCACTTTAAACGATGGAAAATATAATTTATGGACTTCTGGTGAGATACGATGGTTTCTAATTATTACTTACAGGAAATAAAAAATATTTTTCCGAATATTTCTTGTTTTATGTATTTGTCTAACGAAATGATCAATTTAATGTGGCACCGTTGCTATTTTAACCACTTAATGACTGTTTTGAACAGTATCTTACGTATACTGTGAAGACAAAATAATTATCTCTTGACCTGTGAGCATGACCTACAATAAGAAGCTATGAATTGCAGACAGGTTAGGCACAATGTTGATATAAACACAAAAAGGTGGCAGATAGTTATTAGTTATATTCCAAATGATATCCCGGCGTCCGGATATAACCAACAAAAATGTTAGTTAACTCCCGACTATGAGGGATATAACTAACTAATACTCCATTAGGCATATTTACTAATTTGTTTGACTGTTTGTTTTGTTTTAATGCCTTTATTAACACAAAACAAGTTCAGTTTGCACTCAGGAGGGAGTTCACTTAGACTGTTTACCATTTTTCTGAGAACGTTGGATAACTCCCTCCTATTCAGGGTATAACAAAGACCTATTTATAGTTTTAACTGACAGGCATGCTAGCTTGTAGATGTGCGATCCTTTAGCACCTGTAATTGTGATTTTCCATAGTACAATAACATATTTTTCACCAGCTGGAAATTCCCAACTATATATTTGATGAAATTATATAATTTCGTATTACATTGATACGCAGTATTACTAATTTTAGTCCAGTGAAAATCTTTTTAAAAACTAACTCAGTATTCAGACTTTGCTTTTAAAGGGGTGGGAGCCTAGCTCAGTGGTAATGTGCTGGGCTTCTAACCAGTGGGTCCCGGTTTCGATTCCTGAGCCTCAGTTGGATGGCTGTTTCATCCATCATCTCATTGCCATGGTCTCTGCCTGTCCTAATTTACCCATCAGGTGCAGAAACACAGGACATAAAGCCCTAATCCACACACACACCAATATTACTCATTGTAGTCCTGTGAAAATCTTTTCAAACACCTTAGTATTCAGACTATTTCATCTTAAGTCCCGTCATAAATTGTATTGTTACCATATATTTTACTTCACTATTATGACTTCATCGTTAAGACTGCTAAATTTTGTATTTGGGGTGAGCTTTAATGTGTCAGCAACATCAATACCTAATATAATCTAGATAATATAACTTGTTTAAAGAAACCTGTGTAATTATCAACATATTAATACACTTTTGTTGCACTACTCCTAAAATTTGCTAAAAATTGTGTAATATTAGTTTTACTTACCTGTCCCTTTGTGAGTGCCAAAACACTTATTAAAAGTAAATATGTTTCCATGGCAACCATACTAGTCCATTCACAATGACCCCACTGTTCACAATGCATGATCTGGCCAGGGCAACTAGGAATATATATTTTAATTAATGCAAATACTCTTCAGATGTGATGTACATAAACCAAAACTAAGCTCCAGGAGAAGATTACTAACATCGTGATATGAATGAGTGATAATGGGGGACATTTTTCACCATTTGCCAGGAGAGGGCATATGTTGGGTGTATAATATAATTATTGTGTAAAGTGAAGTGGGATTGATAAATTAAAGGAGAATGAATTGTAATTAAAGTCAGGGAAATATATATTGTCTGTAAATTAATGTACTTGGTCAGGAAATAAAGTAAATTTTGCAAGAAAAATATTGATTTGTTAAAAGACACGCATGTGAGGAGAGATGCTAATATTTATGATATTAAAAAATGCATCTTAACTATCCAAACACTCCTGAGTTCAAATCATGGTCAGCACACTTTTCATGAGCTGCATTTCAGCTGGATGTCGTCAGCATGAGACGTTAAATTGGCAGTTCCTAGTACTTGGTGTCTGTGCAGGGGGCCTAGCTCAGAGGTAGCGCTGTTAGATTCCAACCGCTGGGTCCCGGGTTCGATTCCCGGTAGAGCCTAAGTTGGATGGCTGTTTCATCCTTCGTCTCATTGCCATGGTCTCTGCCTGTCCTAATTAGCCCAACTGGTGCAGAAATACAGGACGTAAAGCCCTAATCACACACACAGTGGCAGATCCCACCCATGAGGTAAATGTCTAACGTGGCATGCCTCCTTTCTCTCTAATCATTTGTCTCTCAGAAAGTTAATCTTATTTTGTTGAAATCGTCTGCACTGCGAATGTTTGGGGAGGTTTTATTTTAGGAGCATTCTCAATTGAGCTTGTTATTACTCTAATACTGTATCATTACACCAAGGTTTATTTTTATCACCAAGAGCCATTTTGGGCACTATAATGGTTGTAGCAAAGTAACGCACTATAAATACCAGTACACTGCACTTACATGCGAGTTCAACAACCAAACCTCCTGACTAAAACTTCATTATTATGTCTGAATATGTTGCCATCAAAAGACATCATGTAGTTCACACGTTTCTTTGTCATATGCTACATGTTTCGTTCCTATGGATACATGGATTTTGACGTCATTAACAGGAAGTTGTCTCCTGTAATGGAGTTACTTTCATGACCGGAAGTAGAATTGATGTCACAAACGCATTATTAATATTTATTGAGATTTCTTTTGAAGTTTAATCCATCACTACATGTATATTATGAAAAATTGAGTGCATTTTAATGAAATTTAATTAATAGCAAACTAAACCTGCTCAATTGTTGTTAAAACATGATGAAAACATAATTCCAGGATGATCTGTTGGTTTTGACATAAGAGCAAGTTAGGTTTTAATGTTTCCTTTGTAATATTAAGATGCTGGAATTAGAAAGTTGAGAAAGGAAACATTTGTAAAGTTTGTGTGATTAATGTGTTTGAGTGATTATAAATAACTATAGGGATCAGACATGACTGAAAAAACTTTATTGAATGGAAGATGATCTTAGAGAGATAGATAGATGGATAGATAATTTGAAAGAAAGATAGATAGATAGATAGATAGATAGATAGAGAGATAGAGAGATAGATAGATAGATAGATAGATAGATAGATAGACAGAAAGATAGATAGCTGTAGACTGACTAATTGATCGATTAATTGATTGATTGATCGATCTATTTATTTGGTTATTTTTGCTGTAAAATGCCGCAAATAGCATGTCCCCATCTTAACGGAGGATTTGTGAAATCACTCAAGATTTAGGATATTACTGATTCTGGTGATGTTGCACTTCAGATGCCACACATTCCTTACGCTTTTATTATATAAATATTCACCTCATAAAGAAGTATGACAGCGTATCACACTTGCATGATCGACATAATGTCTTTCGATTGCCACCTCTGTGCAAGATGTCTGCTAATTACATAAATTTCGTGTCTTTGTCCTTTGCGCTTGCTTGGATACTCTCTAATAAGTTGATAATACCATTTTGTGTCAAAAATATCACAATTGTCTTTTTCTGATTCTTCTGCGATTTTTTTTCCTGGTGTATTTTGTCATCTAATAAGGGATAAATGAAGGTTCGTGTTGACCTTCTTCACGGATGCATGCTGATCAGAAGGCAACAGGAACATAATCAAAGATTCGACAAGTGGTCAATTGGTGTTTCTCTGTGGTATAATTTGGTCTTTATGTTACAGAAATAGCATAACTGGAAATTGGTTCAACCATGCATCTCATTTGCACTGACCTCAAATAATTTTGGATCTTGTAGGAAGAAGAAGAAAAGAAAAACAACATGAGTGTTGAGATGCAAAATTGGAAGTGCGTTGTACGTCTATGTTGAGGCAGGTGGAGGGCCCCATCCATGCAGATTTTATTGTAATATCTCACCAGTTTTGTACTTCAGGCCACTGATTATAGAAAGTAAGTTTCAGAGAAACACTTTCAACAACTTGTAGAATGTATGACTCTCACATTTTACAAATTGTAAATATATAAACATCAGGATTTTGACTCATGATCTTAAAATTTAGAGGATTCGGCTAATGTCTTGATCACTGGACCACCCATGCAACTTCATTCTCAATGGTAGATATGAAAATATTTCAGGGATGGGAACCTAGCTCAGTGGTAGTGCGCTGGGCTTCCAACCACTGGGTCCCGGGTTCAATTCCTGGGTCGAGCCTAAGTTGGCTGGATGTTTCATCCTTCATCTCATTGCCATGGTCCCTGCCTGTCCTAATTAGCCTAACAGGTGCAGAAATATAGGACATAAAGCTGCAATCCACTCAGCATATATAACTATTACTAATATTTCAATCCCTTTAACACGGGCCGATGCCATGATGAGATGCTAAACTCCACATCATTTACTGCCATCCTGTGACCATTATGATATTCGGATACAATGTCAGAAGAAGATAAGATGTATCTCCTACGGTATACTATAATCCCACTTCTACCCATTGTGGCATGAAGTTTTATCACCATAATTTAAAATAAAATTTCACATTGTAAATATGTAATAATTTATTGAACTATCTATGGTAAATTGCATAGGTTTATATCAATATTAAATTTAATAATAACAAAATGATGAATATGATGCACTAAGTTTATAATATACAGTTAGCATATTTTGTTACTGATTGTAGAAATGGCTAGAGCAGAAATATTACATACATTTTATAAATTGTTTGTATCTGCTCTTTTAACTGCTAAATTTGTCAACAGGGGGATACTAGTTTGTGCTACTCACTTGTGGAGCCACCTAGTGTACTAAAGTGGTAAAGTGGAGATACATACATACAGATATACAAAACATTATATACATGTGCAATGAATGATATGTAAGTTCTCAAATTGTCAAATTGTGTCCTTTGATTATGTATTCAGCATTGTCAATTAAATTGGTAATGATTCACAACAAGGTATTTCCTGTGTTACACATCAATGCACTGGCCTGGTCTTTTCCGACCTACAAACATATTGTTAGTAGTTCTGTAATGATTCCATAGTTCACAAATTAATTCAGATGCAACTAAATCATTTGCATTTATGCTAATTAATCTCAGCACCAGAATGCCATCTTGTCGTAGATAATTAGAGACAAATTTGGAAGCAATCTTTTTGTCTTCGCTTCTCTCCAGTTTATCGTTCGCTCGGAGATGTCGCTTGACGTACCGGACTTGGTCCAGACGGAAGAGAGATCGAGCAAGCCAAGTGAAGAAGCTCATCGCAGAGGCGAAAGCAACCAGCATCAGCCAGAACCAGAGGAAAATGAAAATCTTCTCGTTGAACAAGTTTATCGGCAAAACGCATTGAACAGTGTGTCTGTGGATGTTCCCGAGCTGGCGCATCTGGAAGTCGCAGAGAGTCACTCGAGGAAATCGTTCGCTTGTGGTCCAATCTTCATTGTGAATCAACCGCATCATTACTGTGATTCCATACATGTGATATCCTGTCCCCAGGAAGGCATCTAACATGAACAGTTGCCCTATGACATTGAGAAGGTAGAGCATCTTCACTACCAAATACAACGACACCAGGTAGTTTCCGTAACGCCGTCCGCAGAACAGACAGCAATTCCGCGACACGAAATGCTTGCAGTTTACCCAACATCCCTTGCGATATTCTCTCGTCGAACCTAAGTATCGGTCCATGTGCTTCGTCATGTATCGAATTGTCTTATCTCTGCTTTCGGCGTAAGCTGTGTGTTGGAGAGCGAATGCTGCTTCGACGATGTTGTTCACATCTATCCCAGCCTTGTTGTTCAAGAACCTCCACACCATGCAAGGCATATAGAAGAGAAGAGCTTGGATGAGCAATATCATGGGGACCCATTGGTAGTAGCCAATCATCTCTTTTGGTTCATGGTCCTCTGGAATGACCTGAAATAATGAATATTGTTCTGAACGGGCAATAAACTCCATCCTCAGTGCAAACTGAGTTTTTTTTTATGTAATAAAGGCAGTAAAAGCAAACGAACAATCAAACAAATTAAATATGCCTAATGGAGTATAAGTTATATCCCTCATAGTCGGAAGTTAACTAACATTTTTGTTAGTTGTTAGTTAACTCCCTCCTTTTCGGGATATAACTAATACTTATTATCATTGATCAGTTTTTACTTAATTTTCTTTCAGTTGACAATGACTAGTTATCTGACAGCAAATGACAATGACTAGTTATCTGACAGCAAATGACAATGACTAGTTATCTGACAGCAAATGACAATGACTAGTTATCTGACAGCGAAAGCAACAAACATAGGCCAGAACCAGAGGAAAATTGAAGATTGGACCACAAGCAAAGCAACTTGGAAATTCTACTGTGGAACTTCCAATTAGGTTACACTTTTTTCTTATCTAATTTTATCAATTACTAAAGCTGACAAATATGTTATCAAGCTATTTCAGATTTAACTAAGCCAAATGAAATCATAAAGTTAATGTATAATCTCGATTATAATAGTACAGAGTTAAGGTATAGAACTTTGCTAAATGTATAGACTTTGTATTAATTGGGTGAAAAATGAGCACATGTATTACCAATATTTACCTCAGTTGGCCATTTTAAAACAGTTTTTCTTCAAAGTTAACAGTTATGAATAACACATTGACAATCTTGAAACTAATCTCTAGAGGTCACGCGAATCCATGACTCTCATTGGCTGAGGGAGTGCCTTAATTAACCAATGGGAGTCCTGGATTCACATGACGTCCTCTGTGGTTTCATTTCAAAGTCTATGGAATCTGCTGTAAGTGGAATTCACTCACATTTGTAATCATAGTGTAGATTCTAACAAAAACTTTGCTCACCTTGGTCTTGAATGGTACAAAGTAGGTATTTGAGACCCAACAGACTTTGTTAGTGTAGTCTTCATGGTTATCTGTGAAATGGGCTGGACACCAGCAGTTAATAGGCTCTCCAACATATTGTTTTGTGGACACAACAATAGCAAAGACTACCAGGACAAATGTAGTGTATCTGTGGTTCAGTCTGTCCACAAAATCATCATCCGATCTGACTTTGGAATCTCCAATTTGAGCGACTGTTCCAAGAAGTTTCTCCATGTTCAGTGGTCAGTGTAAATTGACTGGAAAGCTGGAAATTTATGCTGAAATTAATGAGAAAATATTAGGGAAAATTGTTGACTAAAGCAAGTTTTAGAGTTCATTTGGTCACTGCTGAGTCAAAGTTTTTGCACAGTTTGACAGGATGCTGTCATGTATATATTTTATGTTATGCTATTATTTTTAAACTGACCTTCTCCTGTTTTATATATATATATATATATATATATATATATATATATATATATATATATTATATATTAACTTATAGATTATATATTAACTTTCATGATTTCATTTATTAAATATATATTGCTAATTATTTAAGATTTTAGTGACATGTGATATATTGTATTCAATGGAAAACCATCAACGTTCTGAAACCCCTAAAATGGAACAGATAATAAGTTCACCAGTATTCTAAAATCTTTGTTTTTCTAAATAACATTTCCCAGCAGGTAATTGTTTACCTAATGGAACCTTATAATTAAGGCCACCCTAGGATCTTACTGAAGTTTCAATTCTGAGCCCTTTTTTGTCATACATTTTGAAGTTTATGTAGCCAGCAAAAAGGTCTTAAAATTGCAGTGGTTTTCATATTAGGTCGTCTTTTAATCTAAAAGTTACCACAAAGCAGGTTGCACTGTGTTAATATTGTTGGAGGGCACTGCTATCCAATATATCAGCTTGTGTTATATACATTTAATAAATTTTAATTAACTTCTCAGCAGCGGCTATATGCCTTCGAGAAGGAAAATTACATGTTTACAATATTATTATAAAATTTATGACAATAAACAATATTACAAAAAATAAATATATTTAAAAAAATGGTAAATAAAGTCTCATCTTACCTTATCTTATCTTATCTTATCTTATCTTTATCTTATCTTATCTTATCAACAACATCAACCAAATAGTGAATGACCAGTGTCAATTGCTCCATTCATTACATTAAGTTTCTTTTAGGTTCTGTACTTTGTGAATCATTTGGTCAATACTGTAAACCGTCTTTATTTACAGAATGTGAACTTACTCTAAATAGCAGGAAAGGGGATTTCTTGCAAATCCAAATTACACTTTAAGGTTCATGTCACCCCAACTTGCCCTTCAAATTTTTTTAGGGTTAATAAAATGTCCCCGTACAGGTCATAGTTTGTGATTGTGTATAGTGTATCAGTGGTGAACCTCAATATAAGACCACATCGCTAATAGGACCACCGAAAATATGACCATGGATAATTAATCTACATTGTAACCCACCTCACTATTAAGACCACCTCACTATTAAGACCACCTCACTATAAGACCACCTCACTCGTAAGACCACCTCACTAGTAAGACAAACTCACTCGTAAGACCACCTCACTAGTAAGACCAACTCACTCGTAAGACCACCTCACTCGTAAGACCACCTCACTTGTAAAACCACCTCACTCGTAAGACCACCTCACTATTAGGACCACCTCACTCGTAAGACCACCTCACCATTAAGACTTAAAACTAATAGTACGTTGTAATAGCTAATAAATTAATGGTACGTTATAATAGAAGTTCACTGTACAAAATTGCAGGTTAAACAATCAAAAATAGAAAACCATAAAATCGTGTGTCATGCAAACATATTTAACAACCTAACGATAACATTAAGAGTTGTTTAGACATAAGGGTTCATAAGTGCTAAATTTGGATAGCCTTCATTAAAGACAAGTATACATTTATCTATTGGCTTAATTTGCTCATGATCTCTTTAATGAGCGATGTAAAGAAGAAAAACCAATAATGCTATATAGGTCTAGTGTGAAATATATCTTGTGACTTTGAATAATAGTGCATTAGCACTATTTTATAGGTCTTACATGAGGTTAAAATGCATTCTGAATTAGATGAACATTAAAAGTACAGGAAATTTCTCAAAAATGCAACTGATAATCAAATGTCTAGTAAATCCATTGCTAGTCCAGTCTTGACTTAATATAGTTATTAATATATACTCAAGAAATATTTATGAAATATGACAATATTTTACTGTCAGCAGGAGGTAACAATTATGGCGAATTACGACTTTTGATTGACACTAATCTGTCAGACCCAGCAAGACATTTCTTTCAATAGACCTTAGAATTCTGTCTGTGTTAATCCAATTATGTCTCTTCAACTCTCTTGTCAATGCCATAAGTATGTCTGTTAGTGTCAACTTCTAAATTTGATCATCGATTAAATAATTGACTGAAGTAATGTTGATTTATGATATATGGTGATGTGGGTGAAATTTATATTAGGTACTCAAAAAGATATTTTCTTGATTTGTAGGGATAGACAGTAGGACACTAAAATACTGAAAGATAACGTCACAAATATTTTTTGAAAGTATTATAATAGACTATACTAGTATTAAATGTTTTTACTTAGAATAGCAATATATGTCCTATAGTTTATGATAGAATGAACCCAAAGCTACATAATTTTAATTATTGCTTAATATTCGATGAAAATTCAGCTCCTATTTTACCAGAATTTGAATACATTGCATTGAGATCCCCAACAACTTATATATAACATCAAAACTACTCACCTTTTCAGAGAAAAATCCCAAAAGTCTTCAAACTAACTCCATGATTCAAGAAAAAACGTGTACGTTAGAGCAATTTTGTAAGCAATGACTTGGATCATGCATGCTGGCTGGACAAGTTGACCATTCTTTCTTTTGATCCCTGCACCCGCATAATTCTTCATAATTGTTACGCATCTTCCCACCAGGGGGCTCTCAACTCCCATTGCGCCACCTAACGATTAATTACCACAGTGCCACATGGACGTAACTAGCTTTGTGCTCAAGTAATTAATTAGCAATGTCAGATTTCCTATCAGTTTTGTTAATTTCACATGGTTGCTACGAAACGCATGACTACCTGATTCTCTAGATAGATGGATAGATGGATAGATAGATGGATGGAAGGATGGATGGATAGATGGATAGATAGATGGATGGATAGATGAATAGATGGATAGATAGATAAATTGCATTGGTACCAAGGCTCATTTCTTTTTCTTTAACACATAGATGCATAGATTTACATTTAAATGTATATTTATTAATTTTTGATCCTTATACCTTCATGACAATCTCATTTGTGTTAGGGGGGATTCATCCCACAAGGATATATACTCCCATGATTGCTAAGGGTGTTCTATTGCTAATTAAAATAAATGATTTATTGAAACTACAAATTGCAGCTATGATATCACGTTCTTGTTTTCGCTGAGATTGAATCACTGGACAATAATAATTCCTTGGTGTATAAAAAGACAAAAGGTGACTAATTACTGATGACAATAGATCGAATGACTTATTGTCAATAATTGGCAGCCATAGCAGTGTTCTGTGACCATGGTGGCGCTCATGTCTTCGCTCAATGACATTTCACTGTACTGACGCGACCCCTAGTGTTTTTTCTTTCTTTCTAAACAACAGAGCTACAAACTTGGTGCTCAGAGAAAGGTCATTCCTGATCCTGTCACAGACTGTCACCCCAATAGAATTTATGCCATAGTTTAATTGTGCATAATAAATAATTGATATATTTTGCCAGCTTTATCAGAACAATGAGCATGATGAGCTGAATGAACGACCCTACAATAATACTATCCTTGCAGCCAGCTGGGAAAGAACTCATTTCTGGCGAACAATATCATGCTAAGCCTATGACATTCATGGGGCATGCTGTCCCACAGTCATGTCTCAATGGGTCTGAAGCTTACAGCATATACAGCTGCCATAGATAATAAGAAAGTTTGGAGAAGAGTCCACACCATGTTACACTTTTACCCCTTGGATGCGGTCTTTTGCTTGCCTCAGCATAGACACTTGAGTACAAGGTGAATGCCTGGAACAGGAATCACTCAAGCAGAGAGTAACTCTTCAGAAGTCAAAAAGCTAAACAATTTAATTAAAGAAAAAAAAAACCCGAACACTATTATAATTTCGCTTACCACAAAAAACCACCCGAACACACTTTCAATAATTGAGTTAAATAATTTTTGATATAATCGGAAATAGTTTTAGATTTTTGGATTTCTACTGGTTAACGTTCGTTACAGCCTGTAAATGTTCAAGTTCAAGTTTTTTATTGGGAATAATATTAAACATCAGCACATTTAAACAATAATTCAATATAGAAAAGAGCATTCCCCTGCCCTGACACAAAGAATTATGTATATGGGCCAGAGATAATTATTTACAATTTAAACATGTACCATTCTATAGAGTAATAAGCAATAACATTTTATAATGCATTAAGTTATCAAATAAAAAACTAAAAAAAATAATAATAATAATTAAATTTTAAGATTTACAAACACCTTGGGTAAATTGGAGGAAGGAATTGAAGTATACAAGTAAGATAACAATTAAGTCAGTTCTGAATCAAAGATGATCTAAACTATTATGTAAAATGTAAAATTTTAAATGTTTCTTTATTGTGTATATTGAGAAGTTAATAGAAATATTAGTCGATATATGATTCCATATAATGGCACCCTTGTATCTAAATGAAACATGTTAACAGCAGTTTTTTTCTCCCCGATGACCCTACCGATTATTGCTCATGCACTTAATTATCAGTAAACATCCTGGAATGTTGACTTTTTTCACATGGTGTCGCAGTGAATCATTAGAATGTACACTTGTAATTCACCCCTTAGTGATGTGTTCATCCATTGCCATGTTCTGTAATGTTGCATCAACTACACCCCAGATAGCATTCCAAATAGGGTCAGCGTACGTCGTTCCTACATCATTTTGACGTCGCTGACATCGTGCCGATGTCGATACGATTTGGAATGCTATCTGGGACTGCAATCATGTAACGCCATTATGTTACACTTACTATACATTTCAAAGTGTGGCAATAGGGTTATGGATATTCGATTAGTTAATTAGCAATAAACGACACAAGAAATTGTGCGTTTGCAATACACATGATGCTTGGGTTTCAAAATATGACACTATCCATGTCAACTCATAAATTTGAGCGGTAAAATTTACAGTAAAGAGGGCTGTATATCATTTTGTTGGCTTACTAATTAATGAACAATTACTTTGAATAATAAGATATATATTTGTTTATTCAAATATGAAAGCAATAATGTATAAAATGACATTTGGTCCACAAAAAATATATAACTCTGTCCAAACATATATCCATGGATGATACACACAATGTAGAATGAGCAGACTTAGCAGGATATATGTATTTCACACAAATACACATTAATGAGCATACATACGCACAATATCGCTATATTTACATTTCTCACAATAATTCATATTTCTATAATTGCAACAATTGGTCCTACCAAATGCATGTTAAACACACATGGAATGTGATACATATAATCTAACATACCATGTTTTCGAGATTACAAACCATGGCCTGTATAATTCCAAAGCAGGAACGAACTTAGCATGTACGAGGCCAAACGTGGGGTCTATCACACCCACTGGTTTTTCCATATTTTAGAAACTGAAGACTTTTTTAATCCTCAAGAAAATACTGGGGCTAATGTGTTCGGTAGCGCGGGGCCTATTGAGTCGCAGAGCCCAACGAAGCTGCCTTTCTCACATTGCCCTAGGACCGGCCCTGTTCCAAAAAGCCTTATTATAGTTGTGGTATCAAAATAAATCATATCTATTCCTTATATTCAACATTCCATACAGACAATTTTTTTCAGGTCACCCATCGTCGAGCCTGTAATCGAGGTTCTTATTTCAGACCCAGTTTATAATCAAGAAAATATGGTAAGACATAGTTAAACTGTATATAATTGATACATATGTAAAACTCTGAAGTATGCAGATCAGTGTAAGTACAATACTAGGTGTATGAGCATGCTCAGTCTTATAACTAATACTTAGGCTTTGTATTTAAAATTTTTGGTAATCACAGCTAAAAATGTGTATTACTTACATAACTTTACAATGATATTACGATGATATAAGACAGCATTTTTAAGTACCCTGCATGTACCTTTAAGAACCTCATTCCTTGGCTGTTAAATATGAAATTTGAATGGGACATTTATACAAGAAAAACACTCCTTATTCATAGCTGTCAGTTTTTAAAATATATAACAACCTAACCACACAGCAAAACTAGTGATAGCTATGATTCTTTTAAATCTAACTAAAGGATTAATCGGAGAACGGTGTACATGTACATGAAAGTTTACACAAATTTAAATGCCATAATAACTCATAATTGGTCTAAGTTGTCATTCTACTATTTAATATGAAATAAAAACCTCAATATATACTTCCAATTGGATAATCTGATAATAAAGATACTGCACATGAGACTGGTAACTTTGAAACAAACACATATACTAAGCAATGTTGAGAAAAAAAGTAATATCAGTCAGTCGTAAAATTTCACTTCAGTTCAAATTTTATGCTGTGCTTTCTGCAATTGCGGGGTTAAACTCCTTTGCTTTGTATGGAGCATTATATTTATCCCATAATGCTTCGGCAACGTCATGAGTCGTCAAATCATCAGTGTTTTCATCGACCAATCGGAGAAGGAAAACTCCATCAGCTCCAAGGTAGGATTCGGTGAACCGCGACAGCTTCTGTTTATCGATGAGACTCTTGTTGGAAAAGTGATAGACGTATCTCTTCATGAACCTAATAAAAGTTAAGTTTTATGAGTAAAAGTTCAGATTCCAATTGTACAGATAACATAAAAAGAAACTGTCTGTGATAGTTTAAAAATTCAAAATTTACAGATGTTTACAATGAACCAGCAAAAGGTGAGTTTTATCATTCAAAGTTCAAAGATTTCAATTAAATTGTACAGATAAAAAATAAACCGTCAGCGATAGTTTAATAATTCCAAGTTTACATAGGTTTACTTATACACAAAGGGCTTACACTGAGCAGCATTATCTGTTTATTGAACAGATTAAAACCCTGTTTCATTTTATCAGTCACAGTTTAATAATTCCAAGTTTACTGCTAATAAACCAGTGCATTGTATTTACAGGTGAGCGTTATCTGTTTAATGTAGAGATTAATTTTTTTTTGGTCAACATTGAAATCTAAAAGTGCACATGCTCATGTAGTTTAAAGGCGGAAACAATCGAGATATGCACCCTTTCATTCACAACTGGTCCCCAAAGGTCCAAAGGTTAGCAATCATAATCATCAGGTCATTTAAGCCAATTTTTATTGAGAATTTAGTGGAGGTCAGCTTGGCTTTGAATGATTAAAATCTCAATTCACAGCTGGAAAAATATCATACACCCTGTATTCCTATGTAAATGAAGCAGGCCATATCTCTGCGATGTGGGCAATAGTGTGTTTTATACAAACAGTAACAGGGGGATGCAGAAATATATTGGGGGGGGGGGGGGGAGGGGTTTACTTTTCCTGACTTATCTGATGACTCACAAATTGCCTGCGCCAATCAAAATTCAAACTGGAAATTTTCTGATTTTTACATGTCATCAATTAACATATATTACATGTTTGGTAGTACTATTGCATCATTCTACTTTACACCGGTTTTCATCTATATTTTTCATAGCGAGGCCAGTTTGGGGGGAAGGAGAGCCCAACCATCGTTCCGATCACCCTATCCTCCTCCCGGATTCATTCCTGGCAATTAGTAGAAAGGATGTTCGCTAACATGAATGATCATGATATAATGTTATTGGAATGTCCCTACAAATGTTCTTTTATTTATAATTTTTATGAGTCTGACTTCTACGAAATTACACAATAACGAAGGTTGACAATGTTTACAGCTTACATTCTTATTTTCACGGGTTTAGAATCCCCAGGCTAATATCATAAATGTAAAACGAATTCATGAGTAACATTTTCTTTCTTTTGTATTATGAAGGTTACACTATGATGTATTATAAACAAGACCATGGATCAACATGTTATGTCACATAAAACAACACCCAACAGTCAAAAAAGGATCTGCGCATTGAATCTATTCGTATGTTAATGATATGCATTTCGAACAGCAATAACCGTCATGCATGTTGTAAATCATCTTCCTAATGCAAGGCCTCCTTATCCGCACAGCTCCAGTGGGTGGCCTTGCTATACATGGGCTTAATTACCTGGTTTATGTATATCAGTCTGATTCGTCAAGAGATCTGTGGAGCGCCAAATCAGCGAGTGTTTACGAAATGTATCTACTTTTAGCACAGCAATGTGCACCTGCCATGACGGTTGAGTGTTTCGAACGCTGGTGCATCGCTTGCATTTGCAGTTCTTGGTTTTATAACTAAGATTTTGACATAAAACACCTGAGAAAACCATATATTTCTGACATATAACAGCTAAGAAGAATATAGATTTTACACATAAAACAGATCTGAGTGGCCCAGTGGTTCATTTGGTGACCTAATGTACCGTTTATTGGCTCAATCTCATCCAAATGTAATCCGCAGGGAACGACACTTAAGTATAGGTGATTTGTAATCTATGCTACAGAAAGTGCCGGATCCTGATAATGATGTAACTTGAACAATACAAAGCGTTTACCCTCCCCTAATCCAATTGATGTAATGATGTATGAACTCTTTCCAATAGCAGTTTTTCTTTCCAAGATTACATTTTCACATTTGAGGGTCACATTATTTTAATCAACAGATGCTGCCTCAACATCAACAGATGCTTACCTATGACGATCGATGTTCCCGACCGACCTGGCCAGCCAAATGAAGAAAGAGTAGACAGACAAAGCAGAAACGAAGACCATCCAGAACCAAATGAAGAGATAGATCATCTCGTGGAAGAGGTTGATTGGCAACACGCACTGCACTGTGTAACGCTGGACATTTCCGAGGAACCGCACTTTGAAGTCGCACATTGTAACACGAGGAAATCTGCAAGGGAAAGAAACAAACTCAGACAACGCATACCAGAATTATCATAAATGAACATCGGGCGGTGGTGGTGGATTTGGGCTTTACGTCCTGCACCAGATGGGCTAATTAGGACAGGCAGGGGCCATGGCAATGGGATGATGGATGAAACAGCCATCCAACTTAGGCCTGACCGGGAATTGAATCTGGGACCCAGTCGTTGGAAGCCTAGCGCGCTACCACTGAGCTAGGCCCTCGCCCCTAAATGAACATCTAGCTATTGTGCTAAATGTGATTAAGATCCCCATTTGAATTTCTTTGTAATGTCTGTATGATACTACTAGTAATGATTACTAATAAAGGGAGAATTATATCTTATTATTAAACGAAATAGATGAATAGAAAAACATAATATTCTGCCGTGAAAAATATGTGTATCAGCAATGGTCTTGCAATCTCTATCTGGTTAACTGACCATGCAAATAGAAAAGCTTTTGATACAAATTTAAATTAATTCATCAGGGATGTAGCCAGAAAAGTTTAAATGAAAGTTTTGATATTTGATGGGCTTCATAAAATTAGTCCATGTATTAGTTAATTACATGTATTGCATTTTCAAGAGAAGAGGACATAAAATTAATCTTGAGCAATATGTTGGCTTTCAAGGACAGCACCAAACATTTAAACTACAGCTAACAGTGCTAATGAAGTGTTCAAGTTGGAAAATACAGCACACATAAATTTTGTTTGGTATACCTGTTGGATTCGCTGATGTACTGGTCTTTCACCAGTGCAGAAATTGCATCGATGCCATACATGTGAAAGCTTGATCCCATGAACCAGTTGAGTAAAAACAGTTGACCAACGACATTTACGATGTACAAGAACTTAACGAAAAGAAAAAGCCCGGTCAGATAGTTTCCACGCCGTCTGCCGCAACACGGGAACATCTTCGCCAAACAGTAGGTAAGACTGAGGTTGAAGTTGATATTCTTGTCTTTTCTTGACGTCAAGAACCTACAATTAAACATAAATAATGTAATATAATAATAAATACTAATTACGATGACAAAATGTTTACAAAAATCAGAACGGATGTTTTAGATGGTTTCAGAGCTTGCTCAGCTTACAATCAGCCACCAGAAGCAGACATATAGATGATAAAAGCTTGGAATACCTATTTGAATTTTTGCTTTAAGATATTATGCTTATATTGACTTAATCACAATTAATCACAGATCTTGATTTGGGTGATGAGACAGACAAGTTTTAAATACTTAATTTTCTTGTGCCGTCTGAATTTTTAAATGCAAACACATTGAAATGAAACCGCTTATAGCCCAAGAAATTGTGTTCTGGAAGTCTGATAAAAATAAACTAAATCTGATGTGTGTGTGTGTGTGATTAGGGCTTTACGTCCTGTATTTCTGCACTAGTTGGGCTAATTAGGCTCGACTGGCAATCGAACCCAGGACCCAGCGGTTGAAAGCCCAGAGCGCTACATCTGAGCTAGGCCCCCGCCCAATCTAAATCTGATAAATCACACTATTATCCTTAAGAGTGAAAACTCAAATAGGGCCAAATTTCTACATGGGACCTTTTCTTTGCCTTGTACATGAAGATATCAAAATAGAAGTCATTCAGTGCATATAAACACCCATGTGCTATCATACATGTTTTGTCTACATTAGCATGCTAAAACAGGGCAGCGAGTATGACAAACTAAACATAAACGTTCTTATGAACATCTTACACTTTTCAGAACATACACTAATTTTTCACCCCCTTCAGCGCTGAGTGCAACATGGCATAGGTTTGAGATGAGTAACTGTTATAGTCTTCATGTAATCTGTATAAAATACCAATCTCAGTTTGCTCAGTTGGGCATATGTGCCCACTCTCATTGTTTTCATATTTCACTTGGCTCGGGGACAGAAAATGTCACCGAGTCCCCCGTTAGGAAAATGAATATGCGCATTGTGTGGGTTTTTGGGACGTATTACAATAAAGTAAATCTGTTAAAGAGCCAGTTATGAAAAACAACTGTTGGCTGGGGTGGGATTATATAACAATTGTATAAATACACCGCTGTTGCACACATGTGGAGTGCATGGAAGCATGTCTGTGCATGTGACACCAAAAAAAAAACACACAAAAAATCATGTTGAGGTTGAGATGGTGTTATTACATACAGTAACATCTCCCCCTTTTCTGTATAATATTATTCCAATTGTGTCTGGCTAAGTACTAGACATTTTACAATGAATCTAATTAGCTGTATAATGTCTAGCCTAATCATATGCTAATCTAAGTAGTTTTCTTGTGCAGTTTAAACCGGTGGCTTTTTGGTCAAGTTGGTCAGATTGAGTCATGTTGACTTATATATTGTATGTGTCGTGTAGGCTATGCTAATTTTGTGACACATTTGAAATAATTAGCATATGGAAGCATCACCCTAGTGGATATAGAAGATTAGTTATTTTAGGGCTTAAGGCTACAATTTGAGAGCCAAATAAATTTTCCTAATCTAAATTGTATAGCTCTCATCTTATCTTATCTAATCTAAATTGAATAGCTCTCATCTTATCTAATTTAATCTAATCTAAATTGTATAGCTCTCATCTTATCTAATCTAATCTAATCTAAATTGTATAGCTCTCATCTTAATCTAATCTAATCTAATTATCTAATCTAATAACCTAACTCCAGCTATTTTGAATATTTCTCTGTCTTCTCTCACGTATGCATGTATGTCTGTCTTTCTGACTTTCGAAAAAAAAAAAAAGACATGTTATGCAAGATTCCAGATAGACCATGACAAATCACATTGAATGCACCCATCCTGTATTCAAGGATGCATTACAGTTAACTTATATCCTTTACTATAAACAGAATTCGTAGACATGACACACAAGCAAATTAAGTGGAAACTGACTGGAACTTTGCCGCGCGAAACAAGCACATAATCATGCACCGAAATCAGGGAGGAAGAAGACTGTGGTAGATAGATAGGTAGATAGATAGATAGATGGATGGATGGATGGATAGGTAGATAGATAGATAGATAGATAGATAGATAGATAGAGATAGATAGATAGATAGATAGATAGATAGATGGATGGATGGATGGATAGGTAGATAGATAGATAGATAGATAGATAGACAGATAGAGAGATAGATAGACCGATAGACAGATGGATAGAACGACAGACAGAACGACAAAGATAGATAGATGGATAGAACGACAGACAGAACGACATAGATAGATGGATAGAACGACAGACAGAACGACATAGATAGATGGATAGAACGACAGACAGAACGACATAGATAGATAGATAGATGGATAGAAAGTTAGATAGATAGATAGATAGATGGATAGAAAGTTAGATAGATAGATAGATAGATGGATAGAACGACAGACAGAACGACAAACAGATAGACATAGATAGATGGATAGAAAGTTAGATAGATAGATAGATAGACAGATAGATACATAGATAGATAGATAGATGATAGTTAGACAGATACATAGATAGATGGATAGACAGCACAACAGACAAAGATAGATAGATAGATAGACAGATAGATAGATACAAAGATAAACTGATAAACTGACAGACAGATAGAAATATAGATAGATAGATACATACATACATAGATAGATTGACAGACAGACAGCTAGATAGAATGACAAACAGCACGACAGCTAGACAGTGCAACAGACAGACGTAGATAGATAGTTAGATAGATAGATAGATACTGAATGTTATTGGAGCAAAGGGTGCCTAATTATATTTTTTTGTTTTCTCGGTCACAAATTTTTCCTATACCCCCAACCCAACCAACAATAAAAAAAAATCAGAGGAAATTGCCAGAAAACTTGCCTAACTTAATGGACAGAGACACAGACAGAGAAATAGGGATATGATCGACTCTTGTATCTCATGTCAATTTATATAAACATTTCTTGCCAAAAATTATCAATATCACACTTATATGTACAATGTACATCTATGGTCTTCATAAAATTAAATACATATTAAATCTACTGATTGTCCACAAATTGAGGAATTTCTTCGTCACAGCTTTTCCATTCCATACTGCATTATGTTCAACAGCTCCAGTAGTAGTAAATCGATCGATAGGTATTGTAAGTGTAACATAAAAAGTGTGCGTATTGGTTACACATTTTGTTAATCTAATGTACCTATATTTATGCAAGGCATTGTGTGGCTAATTCTATAATAAGCCATGTGATATCCTATGAAAGTTCGGAGTAAGTAACGGTCTGTTGAAACCAAAACCAAAGTTTTTGTCACCACAAAAATGTGTTTTTATAAAATTCTACCTTTAATGTTACAATTTTATGTTGTATGTTATAACAGAAAGGGGAATGATCACAGCAAAATAGCTGAGTACTTTTGTCCGTGCTGTCTGACATGTGTTTAGTTGTCTGACAAAATTTATTATCAACAAGGAGCACAGAAATAAATGTCAATCATTCTGCAATTATGATACCTAAAATGTAGTTATATCCCCTACAGTTTATTGTAAAGCACTAATGAAAATAAACACATCTTATCTCCTTAATACCTCAGATTAACAGTGTAAATTAATACATTTCGAGGAAATTTCATCGAATTAGTTTGAGGTATAATACAACATATTTAATTCATACATAGCACACTTTTTACAAAACACACACCATTATGCTTCAAGCTATGATTCCCAGAAGGTGATACACTATGTAACTCTGAAATATTTTTTGTGACCTGCGTCCTGTACGACCTTTATCTGGCCCACGTAAAGTGACCCCAGGAAGACCCCTGTTCAGGACAGGATCTGTAAATAAAGGCCAGTGGACCACTAGTTTAAACTAGTTCTCAAAATGTTCACTCTTACTTCATGTTAAAACAAAGCCCACTGGACAATGGCAATGCGCCCGTTGCGCAGTTTAAACTTGCACACAAAGTTTAATTTATAAATAAAGATTTTGTTATCACTTGGTTTATGTTGTCGGGTACATGCGATTTACTTTTACAGTGAAATATACGAAAGAAAATATCTCATGAAACTGATGGCTATCTTTAATCTGATGTCGCTACATATTAATAACAAGTTGTTGTTTATTGTGATGCCACATCTCACAAGCATTTCTATGGATGTCCATCGTCTACTAACCTTATAGAATCTAATCTAATTAATCTAATCTCTAATCTAATCCATTCTTACAAATCTTTAAATTAATATTATCTAACATTAGAATGACAAATGTATGCAAACGTCTACTAACCTTATGGAATCTAATCTAATTAATCAAATCTAATCTCTAATCTAATCCATTTTACAAAATCTTAAATTTAATATTATCTAACATAAGAATGACAAATGTATGCAATCGTCTACTAACCTTGTAGAATCTAATCTAATTAATCTAATCTCTAATCTAATCCATTCTTACAAATCTTTAATTTAATATTATCTAACATTAGACAAATGTATGCAAATGTCTACTAACCTTATAGAATCTAATCTAAAATTAATCAAATCTAATCTATTCTATTCTACAAAATGGTTAATTTAATGTTATCTAACATTAGAATGACAAATATATGCAAATACAAACCTGTTGGCAAGCTCAGTGATATGGTTGATGTACATTTCCTTGTTGCCTGCATCTTCCGTCTGGTGAAACTTCTTTATGATTTTGAGCACACTTCCAATGTCAATTCCAGCTCTGTAGAAATAAATAAATAAATACATATAATATTACTGCTGTATTAGTTTTTTCTTGAATAATGTTCTATTGTACGTAATTATTTCACTGAATAAGATATTTCCATGAACATTTTGTTTCGAATAAAAAAAAAAATTCAAATTTCCTGCCATTTTCAGTGGCTCCACCTACCTGTCATTCATGGACCTCCAAATGAGGCAGGGCAAGTAGAAGAGCAGAGCTTGAAGCTGCATTAGCAACGGGACCCATTGATAATATGTCAGAGTTTGTCTTTTATCTTCCTCGTGTGCTTGAGGAATATTGTCCTCATACGGCAGATAATAAGTGTTCTTCACCCAGCAGTAAGTATTACTGTAGGCCTGTAAAAATATTAATAGCATCTTGCGTTATGACTCAAATGCATAAAATACACCAATCGTTAATAAAACCGGGGCGTGTTGTATGTAATCAGGTTATTACAACTGTCATTTCAGAAAATTGTACACAATAAAAGTAGCTATGATAATTACTGCATAACCTTCAATAAATAAATACACCATTATTAGCTGTAAGATTGTGTTAGAGGTAAATTGAATGTGTAGAAATCTAATTAATGCAGTCTGACATAGGTTACTTTTGCCTCAAGCTAAATTTTGGATAGCTAAGTTATATAGGACACCTTGACATAAATGGGTCAGTAATCAGTAATGACACAGTAATTTTGGCTCAAGGTCGCATGTTATAACTAATCAGTAATGACACAGTAATTTTGGCTCAAGGTCGCATGTTATAACTACCATTTACTTATTAAAAACACATCAAATCTCTCGAGTACAGAACATTAAACTGCTAACATAAACCATACAAACTCCAAAGCAGCAGTCTACATGGTCAAAGACTTTCATTAACTATTGAGCTGCTGTGATTTGAAATTTTGAACCTTTGACAGGTTAATTAAAATGCTGAAAGCTTAACCATCGCAAAATATTTCTATTTCGCAAACTTTCTTTCAGAGAAGAGTTACAGAGATCTGGACTTTAAGTGACAAATTAAGCGTTTTTTATTCCTTAAGTCTCAGTAATACCCTGATAACATGCTACGTCGGCCCAAAGTCGGCCCGACGTCACCCACATTGAGCCGACGTCAAAATGATGTCAGATTCTATCTGGGTAATGGTCTGAGAGTTGGTCACTTATATTACCAGCTTCTGAAGGCAGATGTAATGATGAAATGGTAAGGCTTGGAGTCTAATGCAGTGGTCAAATGATGTTTTTGAATATGTCATAAAAATATTTCTGGATATGTTAACCTTATCTAGTGGTTAAACTCCAGCAAATTCAGTGGAAAGTCATGGGTTAAACTCCTCGCTCTTCATTCGTGAGAGCTCTGTATTTCAGCTGGAAGTCATTCGGTCTCTAAACTAGTACAAGTACAACACTTCATCCATGAGAATAATTGAGTAACATGGTGTTAATTGCATGCCTTGTCATCTCATCATTACATCTGCCTTGAGCAGCTTCAGACCAGTAAGTTTGAAACCATAAAATGACATACAATACAAATTAACGATACAATAAATTGAATAAAATGCAGAACTTTTCACATTTATCGATGTTACACTTACGTCCCAATGGCCGCTAAAATGAACTGGCGTTAAACACTGGATCCGCTGTCCGACAAATTGATCGAAGGTCACGATCATGGAGAAAATGATCAACATGGCTGTGGTGTATCGATGGCTCAGCCGGGCCACCCAGTCGTCGTCATTTCGTCCTTTTGAATTGGGAAGACCCTTTAGAAGGGTCAGTGCCGTCCACATTTTCGCTGTGTCTTGGAATTAATTTACTGTTCAATAATAGTATTTGAAAGTATCGGAGACTTCTGGAAGCTGTTCTGAAATGACAATCCAATTTTATTATATAAAAATTAATACATCCATAGTATATATAATAATCCACAAAGAGTTTTATGTACTTGATATATCGTCAAGGATGGTATTATCCACAGGGCAGGTATTATCGACACTTAAATTAGTTTGTTAACAAAATTGTTAACATTCTAATGCGAGTGTCGATAATACCTGCCCTGTCGATAATACCATCCTTTACGATGAGTACATTATATAAATTTATTAAAGTAATTCAATGTTGTTGTTTTAAATAAATATTTAGTACGTTAAGTCTTGGACTAAGATCTTGGACTAAACAAGGTTAGTCCAAGGTTAGATAAAAACTAAATAGAAATTAAAATATCAAAGCTTAATTAAATGGACAACTATACAATGTCTTATCAGCATCAAAATTTATTTTGAAAGTTATGTCTGTGCCACAGGCATAATTTTGATGCTGCAAGGCAGGCTGTGGTCTTACTTCGTAGTCTCACTGTATATAAATTGTCCAAGCTTCAGCTGTTCAGCTCAGTGTTTATAACAGTTGTACTGACTAAGTTCAGGTACATATCACACAGTTTCCTTATAAAGTTACAATATTTCACAACACGTTGTTGACAGCTTTTATGAATGGTAATATAATAAGCATTAATGTAACACTACTCTTACAGAATTGATGACACCAGATGAGAGAGCATAGAACAAGGTCTTATACATCCATGTTTGGATATATGAAATATGGAAGAGGCTACAAAATATTCAGAAAGATGTCTAGATAAATTTACATACCCCCAACTTCAGCTATTCTTCATAATGTCCAGAAGATAGTTTCTTTCAAAGATGGCGTCCTTTCGTCTTTCTACCAAAGGGGGTCAGAACAAGACCCCATGAAAGTGTACTGGAGCTCGCCAAAAGTTTTGGGATGTTCCACTTTGAGGGAGGGGGGTAAGGTCAACTTTTCTAGATCGTCTGCGTCATACAGGTCCGTTTGGGACAGAGATTGCGAAATTTACCTAGAAAGGAAAAAAAACTTAATCAGAAAGGAAGTTACGGACACCGAAATATAAAGATATAAATAATTTGCTAATTATATAAAGTAAAGTCGAAAAACTAGAGGTATTATTTTCTAAATTCAGACAAAACTTGATTTAAAAGGCATATTTGAAAAAAAGAAAAAAAAAAAAAAGTGGAGCAAAAACAGGAATTTAGGAGACATTTTCACTACATGCAATTCTTTCAGTTATTTAAAAAAAGTGGCAAACTGGGTATTAAATTTTACAATACGTACAATGCATGCATTTTCTTTAGAGCTTTCATACACATTATGAAGCACAATCCATCATACATTTGGGTGCATTGAACCGTGACGATACACAAATGTTGGCAATTTACATAAACTATTTTGTCTATAGCATGCGCATGCAGTTTTGCATGCCTATGGTATATATGTACAGTGCAACCCGCGTTAAGACCACCTCACAATTAAGACCTTAAAATCAACCAAGCCAAAACAGTTCGATAGATACCTTTGATCTTATTTCACCAATATTTCGCCTTAGCGCCCCCTAGTGGCATTTTCATTTGGCGCATTTTTTAAAAATATATCAAATGTATTATAAAAATTTAACAAAAATGTCCATTACCATATATCTTAAAAATTATATATTTAACAAAATAGAAATATTTATCTTTTAAATTAAAAAAAAAAATTCCGATCCAGCTAGTGGTCTTTGCTGCCGACGCTCATTCTTTAACCTCCCTTATGCGACCACCTCGCTTTTACGACCAATTGAGGCCTGGATAAAGGCTCCATGCATGGTCGCATTAGTGAGGTTGAAGTGTATATGTAAAACTGGAGTATAATCTAAGTGAATCCCCTTAGGGGGTCTATCCTCATTAGCATTTCAGTTGTAGACTCACTGTGAGCTTCACATGTGATGCAGTGCAAACTTTGACCAGACTATAATGCGCCCCCCCCCCCCCCCCAGCAGACTCAAACACCCCCCCCCCCCCGACCCTAGATTACCCCATCCATGCTGGCATTGCATCAGACTCATGCCAATTACGAGGGCACCCAGGAAAGTACCTGCACTTTAGTGCATGAGGGTAGTTTGCAAGCAAAAAATGCCCTTGATTGCATGTTATATCAATTTAATACTGATTTTTCTTGCATGTTAGCTGTGAAGCTTGGTGCTTTGTTGGGTGGTGGTGATTTCAACGACAACTTCATATTGCTGAATTCTTATATGTCTAGTTGTTATATATATATATATATATAGATATTTGCACTTTAAAAAAAAGGCACGTCCAATAATAAAAACAAGTATTAAAAACAATGAAACAGAATTCAATGGGAAGATGGAATTATATATAGGATCTCTACTAAAAAATAGAAATATTTACTTTCAATTCTCTGATATATATACTGACGTCACTTCATTAAGTTAATCTAATTTAGTTTTTCTGAAAATTACTTAAATCACGCCTATATGCATCCAATTTTACAATTATTTCACACAAAAAAAATATAAATAAAATATATTTATAATTATTAGGCCCTATATAAGGTCAATAGCTACCCCACCTATCCATCTATCCCTTCAGTTTTCTTAAGTTTCTTGAAATTTAGGATCTACGTGAATAACCTCACGTAGTTCACGACCAAGATCGAAAGCATCCATGAGCTGGACTGAATCATGCATGGACTTATAAGGAATCATGCAAATGCACATGTACACTATGATGCTAAATTCCAACTGATGCGGTCCTGGTGCATGTCCGACCGACCACGGAGTTGCTAGACTGGGTCTTGAAGTGGGGGTTTGGGGGGGGGGGGGGGGAGAGCAATTGAGATCGAAAATGGTTAATAAATGAAGAAAGAAGAAGACAACAAAAACAAAACATGGGAAACAACAGAAAGATGAGATAGGAAATATATAGAGATTGCATTATTTATTTTCATCTGATGCAATAAAAACATGATGTTTCAAATACTTCCTGATTGTGAGGATGATTACAGCAAACACAGCATTGCACAATGGGGACTCCATAAAGACAACGGATCATTATGACCAGCTGCCGAAAGCAGACATAATGACGAGATGATAAGGCTTGGAGTCTTCACCATGTTACACATTTACCCCATGGGTGGGGTCTTTTACTTGCCTCAGCATAGACACCGAGTACAAGGCACCTCCAATCTCATGCAATCTCATGCAATATGTGTATGTTCATGATTCCACCTAGGACTATTAAAAAAGCGAAGAGAGGCACCCCTATGAGCCTAAACCCCCTCCATCCCCCCCCCCCCCTCCGGTACCAAGTACCAAACTTGTCCAAGTGACCCCTACCCCCCCCCCCCTCCCCCTGCATAATTTATGGCCTTGTCTAACTTGTCTGGTCCAGACAACAAAGCTCCTGAACCCCCCCCCCCCATCCCCCCTGGACGTCCATGGAATTTACAGGGTCCAGTACACAGTGCATCAACTGCACTCAACTGGACTGAACTGCCACCTGAACCCCACTATCGTTAATTACGTAACCAGATAAGATTGCCAATATGACCATTGTAATAATTATGTAACAGCATATTTGCATAAGTTACAGCATATTGCATATGAGATGAGTGATATAATAGATAGATAGATAGATAGATAGATAGATGGATAGACAGATAGATAGACAGATAGATAGACAGATAGACAGATAGATAGACAGGCAGATAGACAGGCAGACAGCTAGACAGACAGACAGTTGATGGATAGACGGATAGATAGATAGATGGATAGATAGATAGTTGTAAGGGTTGTGCTGAATACGAAAATTATATAGGCCTGTGATTGTATTGAGATCATGGGCCAACTGTCCAGTATTAAAATCCCCGACCACTACAAAGTCTCCAACTTACCTGTTGTGGGGCACTGCTCAGACTTTTGGCATTCCTGGGGCGAAATCATGCATGAAGTGCCCTCTGAAGGGTATTTTATGTGCTCTCCACCCCCCGTCTGTGAGCGTCAATGGTCACAATGGCTGTATATATATAGATTTTGTGGTTCCTTTAAACTATGTTTGGTATTACACACAAGACTGTTTAAACATTCGAAATAGCAGGTTTTTTCTTTTTAAATTCTAATATCAAAGTTTGTTGTTTACACAACAATTACAGTTTTTTTTTTTTAAGTTTGTTTGATCTATTGTTAGTTTTCTTTCACACTTCTGTTGGTTTAGTTCTGCGGGCCTGACCAGAGGTCAATGAAAGGTCTAAAACGACACTGGCCATAATTGTCCGTTTATTTACCACTTCTGGTATTTACTCTGACAGTTTATAGTTGGGCCTTCGTGATTATTCACACAAATACATATTATACAGAAATTTACCGGACATAGCCATATAGCAAACTGTCAACTACGTCATTTTCACAATACAAGCCACCCCCCTGAACATCTATAAATGGACTCGTCCAGGAAGCTTTGACACGGAGACAGCACATCGGGGTCACACAACTTTGCATCTTTCGGAACGAGGACCTCAATTTGTGGGGAAAAGTTAAATATCTTTGGATCGAGTGGCTTTAAGTCACACAACAGGCTCATTTCACATTTTGGGACACTTTAGAACACATTTAGGTGCCATATAAGAACTTTTTTGAAGCGAAAAACTACATTATTCTACACACTAGAAAGGACTTGACTTTCTGGACACAACATGGAAAGTATTACAGGCGTCTTCGGGGCTATTGCCCCATCGAAATTCAAGTTTAACAATGACGATGACAGTGCCGATAAACTGAGCCACAGGTACACAACAGTAATGTTGATTATTTTTGCTGTTGTTGTCAGTTCTAAGCAGTTCGTTGGTGATCCGATTCAATGTTGGGTCCCCGCGCATTTCTCTGGAAGCTGGCAATCTTACGCGAATTCATACTGCTGGGTGAAAAATACATATTACCTTCCATTCGACGACCACATTCCAAAAGAACATGAAGAGGATAAAAGACATATGATTCCGTATTATCAATGGGTACCGCTGATTCTACTTTCCCAAGCTCTGCTTTTCTACATCCCTCGTTTAATCTGGAGATCTTTGAATACGAGAACTTCCATCGATGTGGACGATATCGTAAGAATGGCGGAAGGTTTCCAAAAAGCGGAGTCGTCTGCGGAAGGAAAGGAAGAAGCCATGTCCAAAATGGCATTACAGATGCACAGGTCAGTACCAGAGAATTAAACTAATACTGAATACTGTAATACAGTACAACCTGTCTTTAACGACCACCTGTTGTAAACGGTCACTATAGTCAAGTTCCACCAGGCTGAATTTTGTTGCACTCTCCGTTTAACGCCCTGCTCTATTAAACAATTTGAATGCCATTTGGTGATCGCTGAACTCCGGTTGGACTGTATTTAAATTTATTATATTATGAAAATTCATATTTGTATATACTTAACCAACCCATATTTTTACGTTTGAAATACCCCTGATATAACGAGCCTATTAAATTGTTTATTTTGCACTAAGTAATTAGCCTATCAATGTACTTGAATATTATGTACTTTTTTTCCATACCGGTATCAGTTAATTTTAGTTAGATAATTCACATATTGTGTATTATCATCAATTTATGGTAAATTTTCCAACCTATTATGAATATAATAAGCCTCAATTGCAATATAGCTAAGTAGATATCAGATAGGACTGTGGTCATGAGTCATAAATGGGAGTGAAATTATGATGTCAAAATGAGTGATTTACCACACTTTACTATTAAAAGTAGCAGTAAAATAAAAATAAAATTAATATTACCATATCATAATCTTGGTTTCAATTTAGATTTGATAATATTTTAGTCATACTTTAAATTTTCAATTATTTAATTTGGAATATCGAGTTAAGTGGAAAATATAAAATTATGCAAGTTCTAACAGATCTTGCGTAATACAGTACAAAGTTTAGTCTTAATTTAATATTTATATTTCACAATTACGAAATCACAGGCTTTGTTTTCAGATATTCTCGCATGACGTCATATTTTACATGTTTAACATGTGGCAAGTCATGTCAGTTGATTGGAAAAAGGATGTTTATCATAACAGTGGAATTTATGAAACTCTATATCCTTCTGTTACTAATTATTTCGCTGTAGTCATTTTTAATGATTAAATTAGAAGTTATTTTGATATCAATTATACATTATTTCGAGAACATTGCTTTTAAAATAGAACTATGCATTTATTTCTATCCGTAGCATATCCTCAAATTTATTTATTTATTTTAAGTTTGAAATTAATTGACAACAAGGATGTATTTTGAAAGTGACAATTAATTCAAAAGAATGAATTATGAATTTATTATCGAGGTTACATACATTTACGTATATGTTGAATTTTACTGTAGTCAATTTCATTCAAAGTGTCAGTCATATAAACAATACAGTATTACGTAACTGAACCCTATTTAACTTTTGATAAATAATAATATTGTGATAGGCCTACATTTTTGTTTAGACTTTGGATTAAGGTTACAGTGGAACAATAGAGTTCTAGTTAAGTTTATTTGTTTATTGTTTTTCTTTAGAACACTTTAGATGGATCAAATTTGTCTTTAATCAACAATCTATGTTATACAGTTTTAATTAGATACTATGCTATTGTTGGGAATTTTAATAACAGGTGTTGTCCTGAGTTCAAAGGTCAAATTTACCTGAAGGTCATTTGTTTAGCTTTAAGGTCATTGTGCGTAAGAGTAGCAGGAAATGTGTAACAAAGAAACGAAATAGTCTTATTGAAAGTTTTCTGTTACAACTGGGGCCCTGAGGATCTGTTTGGTGTGAAATAAATAGTGTTGACAACCTCTAGAGGAAAATGGGACAAGGTTATATATTAGCATGGACGTGATATTAGTTTCAGGAGTCACCAGGTTTCAATTATGAACGTGTAATGTTTTATTAGACTCAGACCATGGAGTTCATGCTAAGAGAAGTAATTTGTAAGACTTATCCAAGTACTTCATTGTTAGAGTCTCAGACACTTAGTTTATAGACCTATATCATTTTAGCTCCATGATTATAATTTTTGATTTGGTAGACATGGAAGTGAAACTTCGAAATTTTGAATGATTGTTATGGTTAATTATCATTATTTGTTTATGTTAACTTTTTCCCCTGGTTCTGTTTTCATCATTGTGACGAATTGTGGAATTTTTTAATTCCAAATTGGGGGAGGTGTAAAATTCACACGTACATTCTAATGGTTGATCTATCCTATCTATCTGTCTATCTTATCTATCTGTCTGTCTAGCTGTCTCTGTCTGCCTGCTCGTCTGTCTATCAGACTCTTTCTTTCGTTGGTCAGTCTAGGTTGTCCATGGATGTGACATTCATATCCACTCCTAAATTCTAACTTTGACCTTGGGGTGATCTAGAGGTCACACAAAACCTGTGCCTGTGACCTCGGCAGTTGTACTCACTCGATGTCACACGTTGCTAGGCAACATACCAACACTCACAGACTGGCTATGTGATAATATGTATACATTTGGACCCAATATTAAGACCACCTGAATATTATTACCAAGTTACCAACTCTGACCTCAGTGACATTAATAAGACCCACCTGATTTTAAGGCAACCTAACTATTGAAACTTCTCAACTTGAGACGACCTCACTATTAAGGCACCTCGCCTTTGAGAAACAACTTTTAAACCAAAAACTACCTTACCATTGTAAATAGTTATACTAATTAACTCGTAATGAAGATCACCTCGCAATTAGACCTTTAGAACAATATTGCAGCCTTTTGATGGCCTTAATTGCTAGGTGGCCTTATTAAAGTTAAGTACTGTATAGTGAAAAGTGTTCGGACTTAGCTTGTCTTTTTGATGGGTGCAGGTGCAGCCTTAAGTTTTCAACTGTTTGTCAGCACTGATTTTGTGGTGTTATTAATTTTAGCCTGACCAATGTCATATGTCATATGCTAGTTCATTTTAAATGGTTTTTTTCTGTACTTACTGCACTACCCAATGGTACCCAGGCCAGTAACCCAGTAGATCAGAAGTTCGGACAAAATGACCTTTCCTGCAGAGTACATTGCACTGAACAAAGACTAGTAGCGCCATCTTGTGTCAGGGATATCCCCTTAAGTACTTGTACCTGTGCACTTTTTGACCTTGGACATTAAACAGTTTACCGAAGCCGTGACCTTCAAGTTAGAATTATACAGCATGACCTTGAATTTCGGACACCAAAATAAATTACCTCAGTTATAACGGTTTGGTAGGCCTACTAGTTGCAGAAATATGTCTAGGTTAAGATTTTTTAATCATATCAGTTCAAATATAGCTCTTTACCAATGAATTGTAGTTAAAAAGGTAATTATTGTTTGAAGATACCTTACAATTTCCAGATGAATATCATTGTTTAGAAGACGCTGAGCTTCAGAATGTTGAACTGTACTTACATACATGGTCCATAGGCCAACCCACAGCATGGACTGTGTTTCAAGGTTTCAATGTTTCCAAAGTGAAAAAAGTTAGAAACTTTTTTTTTTTTTTTTTTTTTTTGCCCTGCAAGATTCAAGATGTCGGCTATATTACCTTGACATTTGCCTGAATTTAAGAACTAGCTTCAAGGAATCCGTATGGTGTTGTTTATATAAGGAAAAGTGGGGGGAAAAGGAAAAACTTATAGACCAGGATCAAATGTCTTTTACACAGAAAGGAAAGTCGAAGCTTGTGCAATTCCTTTTCGAGTAGTCAGATTAGGTTTGATAAAGTTAGGTATACCAATCTAACCTTAGGAATTAAAGGCATTTAAGAAAAGCATTTAAGCATATATTTACAGTGAGAAAATGAAAAACATTGGTTCTCAGTCTATTATTTCAAAGAGCAAAAAATAAGGATAGATAGATACAGATAGATACAGATAGATAGATAGATAGATATATACAGATAGATAGATACAGATAGATAGATAGATACAGATAGATAGATACAGATAGATAGACTATGTAACCTTTTATAACTTATAATTATAAGGCATTCAGCAGTTGCCCACTTTTTATTACTTTATTATTGCACATATTTAGACATTTCTATGGAATTGTTAGTGTGTAATCATGACTTAACACTTTCGGCATTTTGCCCCCTTGCTATAAAACCGTTCTGTGAGCATATTATGCTGCACAAATGAACTCAAACAGGATTCTATACAAAGTTCAAGCGAAGTTTGAACCCCGTTCCAGACCACTGAAGCATGACATCATACCCCGCAGCTAAACTGCAGTTTTGCCTTATAATCGAAGTTTATCTGTAAGCCTTGACTATTATGTACCAGTGCAATAGAGAAGCCTTTGAAAATGAATGTATAAGTATACTATGGACCACATTGACCTTTCTTAAGTATTGTTAGGGCTTAAGGATGAAATTGCCCCTTAAGTGACCTTAAAAATATGCAAATACTATATGGACGCCATGGAAAATAGATACTACTAAGAAGAAGAATATGCACCATTAGCCATGAAAGATATAAATTGTTTGTTATACAGATGAATAGATGAATGGATATGATAAATATTTTGTAAAATAGTTAAGTAACTTCATAAATAGAAATACGACGTTATTTATCGTGCAAATACTTGAAAATATATTGCTTTAGTTTTGCACTGAATTTGGCTTTGAACTCTAAATGTATTTGTACTAGTATTATTTTTGTACCAAGTTTAAATGCTTAAAAAATAATGGAAAAAATTACATTGCAATTTTTAAAGAAGATCCTTAGACAGTATTGGATCCATGCTGTTGATTCAGGACAAAGGAAAATATTATTCAACCTTCCCTTCATACAGGATAACAGGAAAATCACCACTGTTTCTTAATAAAAGCTCATTGTTTAAGAATGTGTATTTTGTGTGGCACTATATGATTCAGATTTTATAAACTGCACCCCTTTTCTTGTAGATATGCAATAGGTGTGCTGCTTTTGACGTTTATTTTTTAAGTCTTGTCATGGGTGAATATTCACAAAAATTGTTTTTATCAAAATCACACGGCCGTTCATAATGTAGTGTGGTACTTGATGTTGTTAGGTAAAACTCCTTCACAGGTCTTTTATAGTAGCAATGCAAAAATTCAAAATGGATGATTTTTCCCCATTAATATTTTTTAGAGGCAGATATTTGAAGAGAATATATATATCAGTTAACTGTGCAATTCTGATAGATATGAAACTCATTAGAGAATGCTAGCACAAATAGTAGTATTTTTCCCCCCACTGAACAACTAAAAACGTTTTGCGAAATTGGTGGATTAGAAAATGCTTACACAAAGTTCCCCCTCAAATTCCCCCAAATCTTTGTACATAAATGTATGAGGTTTTTACCCATGTAAAAAGGATAACATGTCTGCAAGTTTGTCTTTATTCAGCCAGACATTGTAGGATTGTAGGATTATATCCAGGGTGCTCCAGACGTGTTAAGACAATATCCATGATACCGGGTCACATTTAAAGGATTTTTGTATGTAGCTGTCAGCTAATAGATTGTCGTTTTTGTTTCAGATTTCTTGCAAGCCGAAACTTTTATGGAGGAACATGTACGCTGAGTTTGACTGCGATTCTATCCCGAATTTGCTGCATTGGACGCAGAACCGGAAACTATCTCAGCGCCTGTTTCTTGATAAGCAAGTTCCTCTACATAGTTAACATAGTCGGCCAGCTCTTCTTGATGAACGCCTTCCTTGGACAAAACTTCCACTTCTACGGAATCGATGTGATCCGTGAAGTTGCCAATGGTACCGACTGGACGGATTCGCCAAGGTTCCCCCGTGTCACCATGTGTGATTTTATCATTCGTATGTTGGGGAATAATGTCCGGTACACTGTTCAGTGTGTCCTCTCCATCAACCTGTTTAACGAGATGATCTTCTTGCTTATTTGGTTCTGGTTTGCGGTCGTTGCTGCTGTCTCCGTCCTGAACTTCATCCGGTGGACCCTGTGCACCGTGTCGTCCAAGGACAGACGTCGTTACATCCGCAAGCAGCTGAAACTTCTCGACGCCTACAGCGGGGAAAATGCGGACAAGGAGAAATATGTTGATGCATTCGTCAACGATTACCTCAGCACTGATGGAGTTTTCATCTGCCGCATCATCGGAGTTAACACGGACGCTGTGACCGTCACAGAATTCGTTTGCGATCTCTTCAAATACTACACCGGAGAGAAGAAGATGAAGGGTGTGGAAGAAGCCCCGGCTATTGCTGGCTCCAAGACTTCGTAATGATCAATAAAACTGGATGCTGAACAATGAAAAACTGTTACAACAACATAGATATACAGTTACTCAGTTAAACTCAAACTGATTTTGACTGAAAACTAGATCAAAGAGCCATGCAGCGATTGGCGACATTATTGATATTATGTTAGATTTGTGATTTATTCTGAATGCTTACTAAACTACTTGTATTGTCATCAGTTTTCTCCTTCATTCATCATTTAACCTGCGTAAAGAATTTTAGCCTGTAGAACATGTCACGACCGAGCTATAACCTTATACTATAGTACGCGCGATTAGAATATTACTTTACATGTACTGTTACTCTATCGCTTGATCAAACAATGACCGTTCATGAACTTTAATTTGCTTGTACATTCAATCCTGTGTAATTAGGTTCAATGTTCATTTTCGCTATGGTGTACATGGTCGTTCAATCTGTTTCGACAGTTCGTGTTAAGGATATAAACGTGTTAGCTTATCCGAAACATTGTGGTCATGGGTTATTACAAACTTGTTATAATGTAGATCTCATACACTTGAATTATAGAATAATACGCTAAAGTATTGCATATAGTTTGTAGAGATTGTACTTAGCTCTTAGGGAACAAGATCCATGCGGATGACAAATATTGCTCATTAGTCGTACTTAAGTAAAGAATTTTAAATGTTATGTACTTTGTATTTTCTGTACATTTTAAGGTGGGACCAATCTACAGATTGTAGTCTTTTAACCTGCATAATTTTATCGCAATAGGGTTACAAGCTTAATTAATAAAGTTGTTAATATTATGTTACAACTTGATAACAATTATTATAATCCTTTGTGTCTAATCTGACTGATGTATTTATCTTTAACTAGTATGATGCCATATGCAATAATTTAAACTGTAATTTTCGATTACAGGGTTATGAGTATGTCTGACATTGTGTTATAACCAATATTTTACATTATGGCTGTGCGAGTTTGCACAATCATTTTCTGTTTAGTTCATTCATGGAGCTAGGTGCTTAGAGAGACTGGTTTGTACAGCGAGTAATGTTTGCGATTGTAAAATCATTCGCGAATGGAAGTTCGTAAGGCGTTATGCTTTTAAGTTGCAATAATTGTGTTGTGTAAATCCTAATACATGTATCGTATGTGTAATAAGCTTAAATATTTCGAAATTAGATGTTGGAGGTAATTTGCTATTTCTTGTGCGATTGTGATGAAAGGTTACAGTGTAATTAAAGCACAAAACAAATATTTACTAAATGCCTAATTAAACCCTAAAGTGCTCTAGAACTTGATTATATGGGAGATAATTTCATAGATAATATTCAAGTTCTTTTAGAGGATGGAAACCTGCAGACTTGAGGTATAAACTTGAGTTTTAGTAATTTCATAATTACTTATAGGCACTTGAATATCACTTGATTATTGTGTTACTTATGTATGCTTTTATATAACATTGAAGGGACCAAGCACCAGTACTTGAAATTATAAGTTGAAAACTGTATTTTAAATGACATATATTTTTACAACCGTCTCTTGAAAGAAGCTTAGCTTCTCATAGATTGATATTGCAGATGTTTTATATATATATATATATATGGGAGCGTACAAATTGTTATGTACATTATCTATAGATTTTTATAAAAATAAACTTTTGTAGATGAATTTTGCTGTTTGTGTGGTATTTCTGCTGTTCAAGTAGAACTTTTAAAAATATTTGTTTCTTGTGGACGGTGAATGACTCAATCCGATTGGTCCGAAGCTTACATGACCAGCTGCCGGCAAATATAATGACGAGATAAGGCTAGGCATCCACACCATGTTTGAAATTTACCCAATTAATGGTATTTTACTTGAGTTAGACGGTGCAATGAATGAATTAAAGTTCTGAATTGTTACTACAAGATGGGTCACAAACTGTGATGCACATATGAAGTTTCTCAAAATGTCCGATGTTTGACATTGCAGCCTCAGAACCAGCGACAACAGGTTTGGGCTGTTTACGAAAGACCTTATAAAACCCAATCTTGGGGATAAGATTACCTAACACATGGTGCTGCCAGCTAAGGCATTGACCTTTGTCACCTTAACCCCATTTTCAGAAAGAATGGAGAATGGAGAGACAGGGTTTTAAGATGGAAAAGTCAAGGCACAGGCTGGTGGTAGTTTATGTGAAATAATTAATTCAAACTAATACTAATCAATCAGATTAATTGTCAGAGATCACCAGCCTGTCAGCACACCTCATTTAGATCATCATTTAATCACATCATCTGTGTGAGATCACCAGCCAATCAGATAATTTGTTTGAGATCACCAGCCAATCAGATCATCAGATTCTGTTTGAGACCATCAGTCAATCAAATCATCTGTTTGAGATCACCAGCCAATCAGATCATCTGTTAGAGATCTCCAGCCAATCGGAGCACCTGGATGGATAATTTATTCAAGAAACCAACCAATCAGATCATGTTAGAGATCACCAGCCAATCAGATCATCCGTTAGGATTATCAGCCAGTCAAATAATCTGTTAGAGATCACTAGCCAATCAGATAATTAGTTTGATGTCACCAACCAATCAAATCATCTGTCTGAGATTGCCAGCCAATCAGACATATAGTAGAGATATGCCAATCAGATCATCTGATTGAGATGACCAGCCAATCAGATCATCTGTTAGAGATCACCAGCCAATCAGGTCAAATATGTTAAAGTGCCTGTGTTTAGTGTGTTGACACTGAATAATCTGCAAGCCAATTATATTTACACAGTGCTGTGGATACATTAGTTTGTATGCACAGTAATTGAGTTGATTATGAGTATTTTAAAAGTGACTTGCCTGTAAGCAGTGGCGTAGCTATGGGGGGGGGGGGCCTGGAGGGGGGCCCCCCCACTCAAAGGCTGTGCCCCCCCCCAGGTGCCCCCCAGACTGGCTCACAAAATTTCAGCCTCTTAACACAGTCACGTCGAAATGATCTATGTGGGCCCCCCCAAAAAAACATTGTGCCCCCCTGAGTGCCCCCCCCCCCCACTCTGCTAACCCTAGCTACGCCACTGCCTGTAAGTCCGTGTAAATTACAATAAATATGCATATTTATAAGAGAGTGGGCTTCTGGGAAAGTACAGAAATAAGTCTTTTATGGTCTTTGTATATAAGTTTATTGTATAACTTGCCATGGTTTTCACATCTTTCAAACCCATGAAGTGCTTTCAAGGAAACACTACTCTCCAGGCACTTTATTGTTTTGACAAATTTGTTGCACTCACTCAGGATCGAGGTGACTTAAATACTGGCTTTTCAGGGTTTTCATGCCCTGGAGATAATTTCCTTCCAAGTTCACCACACTGGAGAATGCCATAAATATGTGGTCTCTATTTGTTTATCAAAAAAATGCATAATTTATTACAATTAAAATTGTGTGGTAACTCAATCCTTGACATTAGCTGACATTTAAATATTTATGAACCGAACAGGAAATTTTTACCTCATTTATCCATAGCAAATGTTGACAACTGTGACTCTGGAAAATCATTATCATGCAGAGCTCTTGAAACTGCCATCCTCTTCTCTTAAGAAATCTTCAGTAAGCTATTTTCTAATTAGCATTTTGAGGCGAGACCTTGTGAAGTTGTTTGGCAGCTAGCTTTCCTGGGTAATTTGCTGGTAGTCTGCTGGTAAATTCGAAATAAAAAATTAAAAATATAATAATATATAAAGCACAGGTGATTTGAAGGTAGATCCATGGAGACAAACATCTAATTTTGTCTCCATGCTTGTCTCCATGGTTGATCATAGTTGTCTAAGTAGCCAGTGGCAATTGAGAAGCTGACATCACAGATTTATTCTTCCATATCCTGCAATGAAAAGCAAAAAGTTTGAACAGGATGATATATATATATTTTTCAATGTATAATCATTGATCAGCATTGAAAATTATTATTTTTTCTGGGCGGTGCCATACATTATTGTTGATGGTTGTGACAATTGTGCACTAGTTCTGAATCCTTCCACTAGATGGACCAGTTGCATTCCCGACAGGTGCTGCCCCTATCAGAATTTGTATGGGTTACTGCAAGAGCAATGTCAGACTACTTACTGCCTACTGTATTTAGCAAATTCCAGTAAATTTAGTTGAAAAATGTATTTCATAGTCCCACGGTACCAATGGTGTATGGTCTGACTGTGTAATGAAATTTAGTCTGATTGATCAACTGAATGACAGCTTATAGTGCTATAATTAGAGTTTTTGCCAATTACATAATGTTATTGTCTTTGGAGGGCTTCAGGAACAGACAGGCATACAATATAATATATACTGCCATAAATCAACTGGACTAAACATTTAGGTCATATTATTAAATGCCGAAATATTGCAGATCCTTTTGTTCTATGCTATTATATTTGTCTCGGTAAACAGAATTCAGAAACATTAAAACAACAGCCAAATGACAGAAGCATGGAAAATTCACTCCAAGGAGGGACATAAACTAATTAGTCGTTGCAGACCTGTCAAGTTGTGATTGAAAGGAGCATTCATAATAAAATTACTCTAGCTGTGATGAAGTAACGGCAACTCTAGTGTCAAAAGAATTATTTGCCAAGCTCCTCAACAGAAGCCAACTAAAGAATGTGGGTCGTCAATTTAATTTCACAAAATAATTCTAATATATTCTCTTGAAAGTCTTCATGTGGTTTTTTAGGCTTTTACATGTAAATATCTGAGTAGGGATGATACATTTTGAATTAGTTTTCAATCAAGACAGGCTTTTGAAAGAGCCATGCAGTTTTAAAAGTTTGAAATTTTCTTTATCATTAATTACGAGTTAACTTAGAGAAGAAAAATTGTACAATCAATTAATCAATCAGTCAGTCAAGTCCATCAATCAGTCAATTGATTAACTGACTGGCTCTTTGACTGCCAGCTTGCATTGCTTGGTTCTCAATTGACTGACTGATTGACTGTTTGACTGATTGATTGATCGATTGATTGATTGACTGATTGATTGATTGATTGACATCATTTATCAATTTTTTTATGCAACAAACTTGAACAAACAAGAAATATGATATTTTTTAAATAATATCTTGCATTTATTAAGAAAATAAAAGCTGATATGATATTATACATTGTATATTAAATAGCAGTGTATTTTACAGCAAAATTGTATCATGACTAATATACAATAGGATACGAATGTCAGTAGTTTTCATTGCAGTAAATCTTGGAAAATAATAAGAAGTACTTTGTACATTCAACAATTAACATGTTAAAGAGATAGTATGTCATAGAGCATTAAACAACCCAAAAGTTTAGGAATAGAACAAATAAATAGTCTAGTTACAGCATGGCATTTTTTGTACATTTGTTACATATTTGCAGTAAACTTGAACAAAATATTTTGACTGGTTGCCTCAATCGTATCAGATGACGTATGATAGAACAGTTTTCCTTATTTGTCAACAATTTACAGCTGCTGAACCCATAGACTTAGAAACTAAACTCCAGATGACGTCATGTGAATCCAGGACTCCCATTGGCTAGAGGCAGTCCTTCAACCAATAGATGTCCTGCATTCACATGACGTCCTCTACAGTTTGTAAATTAGTAGTCTCAATATTTATTTATTGGACTGTACTCGATTCATGTTTAATTTAATGACAACAAAAAACATTATATTATCTGTATTACCAACATAGGCCTCAATGCCTTCGTCATATTAAAAATTCGTTGATTTTGTAATCATTATCTTTAGTGGAACTTCGCTTCAGATCAAGTTATGAACTTTCTGACCTTTGACTTTGTTTTTCCAACTAATTCACAATTTCTAGTAATGCACCAAAGTTTTCATCTTGACAGTTAACATTTTGTGCAATTAAAGATGGCAAATCGGACATTTCCTTTATAGCAGTTCTTCGGGTAAAATGAAAACTCAGGTAAGACCTTCAACAGTGAACAACTTACATTTTTGTTCCATTGGATAAATATAAGATACAAATGTGTGCATTGCATGGATTTCAATACATTTAAAAGAACAGCTGATAGCATGATTGTGGTGAAAATATAATCCTATTCTTAGATGGCAGTTTAAATGGTTTCCTAAATACAACAAAGATATTGGAGAAGATATGAAATTTCTGTGTGAATGAAAGCATCAATAGTATATCCAGCAAAATAAAGTACTCCCCTTTCAGTAACAATTTCTTTGAGGTGGTCATGATTTTACCTTGTATGCAGTCTATTACAGCAGATTGCATAAACTCGGAAATAAACTCCAGAGGATGTCATGTGAATCCAGGACTCCCATTTGCCGAGAGACTGCCTTAATTCACCAATGGGAGACCTGGATTCACATGACATCATCTGGAGTCTAGTTGCAAAGTCTATGAATTCTGTAAGGTGAATGTTGCCTAAAGCTAGCTCAAAATGTGACTTATAAATGGAAAGTGTGAAATATCTCGAAATTGCATACTCATTTTGCTGAATATCACATACAGTCTACAGCCAAATGAATATCACATACAGTCTATGTACTGTTCACATATAATTTTTATTTCACCAAAAGCATGTTGTCATCTGTCTTACACTCCCCTGCAAACATCACAATATATTTGGAAGTTATTTTTAACATAATATTATACTTGAACCTCTCTTTTAAGGCCACCTTCTATTTTAGGTCAAGTTGGATATAACTCTAGTGGTATTATGAATAATGTATAGACCAATTTTGTGGTCATAATTTTGTTTGCATGAAAATATCTCAAAACTGACAAACAGCAGACCAACCTCGGTGCAAACTTCACTGGTATTTTACAGTCAATTTCATAGACTTGGAACCATTCCCATAGACTTGGAAGCTAAACTCCAGAGGACGTCATGTGGATCCAGGACTCCCATTGCACGATTAAGTCACTCAACCAATAACCTGGACTCGCGACGTCATCTGGTGTTTAGTTTCCAAGATTATGAGTTTGGTTTCCAAGTCTATGAAATTGGCTGTAAGAGGTTGTTCTAAAGTGAAGTTCCATTTATCTCTCCAATCATCAATTGAACTTCTTACAATATGAATTAATGAGTGGGTGTTAATATCAGCCAATATTCTACTGTCATCATCATGGATTTAGGCTGCTTGAGAACCGGAAATTACAATATAAAAATAGCAAACATTGATTGTTTTGTTGTCTCATTACCAGTTTGAGAAATTTGAGGTTTAATTAATTGATAAGATTCATTTTGGAGAAAAAAATATGACCAAAAAACATAAAGACAATCATTTACAATGTCACTGCAGTAAAATTAGTTATGGTGGCTAATATAGATTAAATTTAGTTTTCTATAAAAGATGTGGTCCTAATAATAAGGTGACCTTAAGTGGGGGTCCCATTGAATTACAAGGGTAGGAAGCATTGAGCGATATTACAAGAAATCATCGTGTGTTTTAAATGGGTTTTGAACCAGCAGATATCTAAAGATACTCACACACCTTTCTGTCAGTAAAGACCATATAACAATCAATCAACAAAGTAACAATTAACAATGAAGACACTCCAACAGTTGATAAATGATAGTGTTCTCTGCAGTGTATGAAACGAGATACTATAACTGGGCATTATCTTCTTGTTCGCTGACAGCAGCCGAGACCGCCGAAGCAACAGTGTCCGATTGTCCTGCGACTGATACGGAAGTTCTCTGCGAGCACAAACAGAGCTTTTGGAAAACCGGAACAATGATACGAATGGTCAAAACTACAAATACAATGGACATCACACTTAAAGGAAACCAGATCATCAGGGCGTTCTCAATCTGGTCAAAGGCCTTCATAAGAAAGGCATTGGGTCCAGTCGGAGTGTACTCGGCCGCTTCAAATCCCGCCCGGATGAGATTGATACAACCGAGGGTAACCAGCGCAGAAGCGGAAGTAGTTCCGGCAATGTTTCCTCGGGTGTCTTTATAAGGCTGCACATGGACGTGATGAAGCAATATTACGAAACAAGTCAGCAGCATACACAATAACCGTACCAGTCCATCGTTAACGAAAGTGTAGAGGAGGATCAGTATAAGTCTTCGGCCAATCAGTACACCTGCCCAGCAAATGCTGTACTGAGTCTCCTTGAAAGGTCCTTGCAAAATCTCAATGACTACTTTAGTCTCATGGCTCAGTGGTTTGCGCATGTTATCATTTCGGTGTTTGCATCCGATGTGCTCAAGCAACCACCAAGCGATAACTGGAAGGGGACACAAGCAGGCGAGGAAGAACTGGCTTAGGCTGATGATTCCTTTTTTCATCAGGGCTGGACCTACCATGAGGACTAAACAAAAGGGGGAAATACATGAAAGTGCATAGGCCAAAACGCCATACTGCCAATATTGGAAACAAGTCACTGTGCCATCAAAAAAGAGTACTCGGTCACCTTCGACTGGTACACAGTTCAGTAGCATAAATGTGGTCATGCCCAGTTTTTGAAAAGTAAATAAAAGTGCCAAGATAAATCCAGCTGCTAAACGAGTGCTAAAACTTTTTCTTACACCTTCGTCGGCAGTCAAGTCTCTTTCCTCTCTTTCAAAATTAGTCCCGTGCAGGATCTTCCACCATTTGTGAATCAGGTACATGAGCAAAAATATGAGGATAACGTATGGTACAATAAGTGCTTTGGAAATGGTTTTTGGTACAGGAGTCATATCAGGCACTGCACAAACTTCTTCTATGAGCTCAAAAAGGTCCAGCTGAAACTTGAACAAACCAGCCAGGATGGATTTCAGTAGTTTTTGAGTCTTGCTCTCTAGACGGACGTATACAGTGTCTACATGCAATAACAGAGCATCTTGGAAGTAATAAAACAATATGATGAGGAAACCTGTGGTTGGGTTAGACACTTTTGGAGCTTCATCAAGCTCATCATCTTCATTGTCATTATGTATCACACCATTCGGTGTCTCTCGAAATGTTTCATCGATGTTCTCGATGAACTTGCTCTCAACTGTCTCCTGGAGGTTAACGGTCAGCTTGACCTTATTCTTGAAATATGACTTACGAATACTGTCTCTGAGGTGGGAGGATAATCCACAGCATTCCCAGGTTCCAGAGAACAAGGAGTGTTTGAGGTCAGTTTGGAAGAGAAGGAACAATGAATAAGCAAGTCCTACACTGAATATGAATGGCCAAAGCCAAAGAGGACCACAGTGAGAATTAGGGATGCAGTCGGTGGAGAACAATGCTTCCGTATAGCCTTTTTTGCATCTCCCACAAAGACGACCGTAACGGTCTTTCGCGCAAGTGTTGTACTCCGGGCACTTTCGAGTAGAGCAGCAATAGCCTTTGGGACAGTGCTGAAACTGGATGGATTTTTTCTTATACTTAAAGCCCCAGAAGTTAGCAACTGCAGTAATTCCATTGACGCACTGTCCTCCATATGGACAATCATCACATATGATCTCATGGTGATCGTACTGTCCAGTGTATGCTTCTTCTGGTAGTTCTCCATTTATCAGCAAAGTGAAGTATGCCCACTTCTTGAAAACCAGAGTGTAGTTCAAGTAACCAAAATCCATGCTGTATTTGTTTCTAGGACATGATTCACAGAAGTATGACAGTTGATCTAATTCGTGAGACCTTCTAAGACCTTGTGGTGCTATACCGTAAGCTGAGGAGTTGGTTGTTCTCAAGTTAAATCCTACTGGACACTGAATCCACACATTGCTGATGTCCATTGACCAGTGGTCACCGCTGTGTCTCAAGACAGACAAACTGTTGCGTGCTGTCCGAATTTTCAGCTGGACTTCACTTATCTTTATTTTTTGACCATCAGAGTATAAGATGTCCCCCTGTAGGGCATGTTCATTGATGGGTGTGTTTTCAAAGTAGGCATTGTTGATATTTAGCCTTCCATCAATATCTACAAAAACTGACCCACCCAACATTCGAGCAGTGTTGTTGATAAAATAGCTCTCGACAATGTTGACGTTGCCCTTCTGAACTCTTATTGCTCCTCCCTTACCAACGAGGTCAATCACTCCATTACAGCAGTTGGATTTGACATGCACTTCGTTCCCGTTTATCTTAAATGTACCAGGAGGATCCAACAGGCGATAGTTTTGGCGGTATCGTCCAGCGGAGTTATTGACAAAGGTACAGTTGTTGATGAGGACATGAGATTCCGAGAGTTCATTCGTTAGTACCAGCAGAGCTGCTCCAGCATGCATGGCAATATTTCTAGCGAACAAGCAGCTCTTTATGTCGAGTCTCATGTAGGGTCCGATTAGGGTTGCACCTCTTTCGTTGTCCTCAAAACTGACATTTTCAATAATGACTGTTGCATTACTGCCACCTTGCTCCACATCATTTATCCTACGGCCTTGGGACTTGAGCCACAGGGCAGACTCAAATAGATTCACGATACTTTTCAATCTGGTTGGATTGAGCTGTTTCTGAAATATTGAATCTTTGACAACGATGCTAGCCTTCGCGGCATCAAATGTCATCTTCAATCCTCCCATAACATCTGCATCATTTAAAGTGTTTGAAAACAGAACTTCTGAAACTAGGGCTTCAGTCTCAAAGTAACTGTACACAATGATATGTGTTTGGTAGAAGTGGCTTTTGACTATCTTGATGTTAGTGATGTCGCATTTGATTTCGGTCGGTGCAGTATATCGGCATTCCGACATCTCATCGCATTCGGTACGGCCATACCACAAACTTTGTGTGATGAAGACAGTGACAGATTTACAGAGTTCATTGGAGAGGATGCTAGCATTGACAAAAGTACTATTCGTCACCTCAAACGTGCAGTCACTGACCCGAAAGGCACCATTTTCTATCTTAACGTTTCGCAAAATCACTTGACAGTCACTTGGCTTGGTCTTACTAACGGTTGCTATTGTGTCATTACTCGAATGAGATTCGCATCCTATCCTGGGTCTACCATCGTATCCAACAATCATCAACGATTTGTTAAGAGCATTGGCACTACTGGGATCCATGCACCATGTATACACTTCGAGATTTGTTTCTGGTTCATCGAATTTTGGGCGGCCATCGACATTGATTGTATCTCCATCGCTTGCCAAAGATATGACATCCATCAATTGACGACATGGTGCATTTTTTGTCCCACAAATGTCGTTGTTGAATCCACGATGAGACACGTACCATTCCTTAGCCTCCGAAGATTCTGAAAATAATTAAATAAAATTAAGTCACAGAACTCATCTTCTACATATACTGGAACCTTTAATTGAGGTTCTCTGATATGTTCAACTTGGACCTTTCGAGAAATATTATAACGTAACCCAGATAGCATTCCAAATCAGGCCAGCATCGTTTCTCTATCGTTATGACATCGCCGACATCGCGCTGACGTCAAAACGATTTGGAATGCTATCTGGGAATTACAGATCATGCCAAACCACAGCATATAAATATCTAATTACGAGGGATGCATGACATCAACCCTTTATAATTCTACAATAGTGGATTTTCACGGAAGGTTCTCTATATTTCCCCCAGGTGACTATGACAGAATAGTGCAATTCTATTGGCTGAAAAAGTTCCTTATCTTGACTGTGATTGGCTTAAGCAAAGTGCATCCCAGCAGCAGTATTCTTTAGTGTATTTTAATGTATATTTGACACCTTATCATTCAGTTGATATTTGTTATTTTTCAGAGAAAGTTATATTTATTGAATAAGTCAGTGATTATCTTGTATGTCTGAAAAGCAAAATGAGTAATAAGAGGAGAGGAAGGACTTATGTCTTGCTGAACTCAGGGCTGCTCAGTGAAAGGACTCTATTCTTTTAGTACAACTTAAAACTTGTACCTCATAGGATGATGACGTTATCTGATTTCTCAGGAATAGGGCTGGTCAGTTCACGTGTGACCTTGTACCCAATTATTGATGACGTCATTTAGTATTGTGTATTGGTGACTTCATGTATTGTATTAGTATTTCTATGTACAACATGCTAATAGTATTCTGCTCAATTTTTATTGTAACCAGTCAGTAAGGTAGATTTTGAGTCTCTAAGGTCCATGGAATAAAAAATGAATTATCACAATACAAGTAATCCAAATTTAACGAAACTGAAAAATGCAAGGAACCCTAACAAAGGCTCTGGCAGATGTTGTCTCAGAGGATAGATACTCCATATAGTGCCTCACCTGGATAACGGACAATTCCATGAGTTATGTGACAAACCCATTGTCTGAATCTGGAAATGAACCTGTAGTAAGGTGCAAATCATTTTGTGTTCATCCCCACATATTGCACCCATCAGTGTTCCATTTCCTGGGTGGGGGCAACCAATATAATATTAGTAAAAAACACCACCTGCTGCCCAATATGTACTTACAACACTATGAAAATTGCTCTATGCATGTAAATCAGTGGTTGTAAATTACAAAAGCTCTACATTAAGCTACATGCGATTTATAAGATTAATAACTTGCTGTGCAACACGATTACATATTTAAAGAAAATTCAGAATTCTGCACGTGTTGAAAGCTGTGTTGACAGGAGATGAAAAATTGCCCTCTAAAGTAACAGAATGAAAGATTATCCCACATGGAATTAGATTAAATTACCCCCTCTGCCTTGCTTTAGCTGTGGTATTGTCTCAGATGTTAGTTCACTTGCTGCATTTGGCAACATCATATGCAGTGTATGAGTGGATTCTGTTATAACCATATGAAGTTGTCCAGTTTATAATTGTCCCAGATATAAACTCGATGATGTAATGATGAACCGCTAAGACAAAGTATGTAGACATTAACCATTCAACATACACTGGTCAGTTTCAACGACAGACACAATTTGTTCCCATAGACATTACGATAGACTGGCATAGAGAAGGAATTATTGTTTATTATACATTAATTAGTTACCTCCGTGCATAAGGAACCCATATTGTGACTTGGCAACGCTACAGTAAGTTGCCTCAACTGAGGGGCCATCTACCCAGATAGCATTCCAAATTGGGCAAGCATTGTTTCTACATCCTTTTGACGTCGTCGACATCGCGCCGATGTCAATACGATTTGGAATGCTATCTGGGTAAGCATCCACCACTAAGATGCTAAACTCACAAAAATCCAATCAGACCAAATTAATTGAACATTTGGGAAACCAAATATAATGTAATACTTCCTATGTAGTGCCCACACTCTTATCAATGGATTCATTGAAGAGGCATTTTTAAGGCTCCTTTGCTCTGTCTGCCCACAACAAAACAAATACCCTGCTATATGTGACAAGGGGGCTCTAAATGGGGTGCCACAAGGGCAACATATATCACCCTCTCTGTTGATCCCATTCTGTAAGCAGATTCTATGTCCTAAATATGTGAATGCTAGCCTTAATTCATTTCCCTTAGGGCTTAACATATGCCTCTGAATTTGATAAATGTCACACAGGCAGAATAATTTGTCAGAAGGAAAAAAAAGAAGAGTTTTCACCAGCTCTCTTTCTTATAACACTCAGTTTGTCGATCTGTCAGCCTGCAAACCGCCTGATCTAGAATGGATTCGTTTCAATTTGTGTCTGTATTATGAGCAGCTGTATTCCAATTGAAAATCATTCACATGAGACGTTAAATTGACAAAGATTTGTACCTGGTGTTTAAGCCCAGGCAAGCCAAACACCCAACCATATGGTAAATGTACACACTTGTCATCTTCCTAAAGCCAATGTGCCATTTTCGCGTAGCTACGTTATGCGCCTTGCTAGATATGGGCTCGATTACTCAGTTTTTGTGTACTCAGTTTCATTGGTCAAGGCAATCTGTGGAACGCCAAATCAGCCCCATTGTGTACGAAATTTATCTATATTTAGCAAAGCGACGTGACCTGGAGTGATGGTTGAGCGTTTTGAAGCGCTAGTGCGTTGCTTGCATTGGCTGACCTACTTAGTCATCTGGTATTTACCGCTAGAGGGCTGCGGCAAAAAATAAAAAAACCACGCCATTGCTGTGAAATCTGGCAAGGCCAAGCAACAAAAACAAAAACTGCGTGGAGTAAGTGGGAAGATGACATCTTGTAAAACCAAACCTTATGTCATCATTACGTCTGCTTCTGGTAGCTGTACATAAATGATCATAAAGCTTCAGACAAGTAGCACTGAGACAATTAATATACTTTCAATACAATGACATTGTGATCAGTTAGCTATCTAGCTAGTGTATCCCTCGGGAATGTGTCCTGCTGTCCACCTATCTTCCTTCTATTTGCCTGGCTGTCTTTCTGTATGTCCACCTGTCGTACTGTATGTCCCACTGTTCGTATGTCTGTCCACATTTCTATTCATCCATCCATCCATACATCCATTATCCCAGAACGTATGCTGAATCGGATTGACATCGATTAAACATTGGATTGACATCGATTAAACATTCGCAATAGTGGATTTTCATGGAAGGTTCTATGTTTTTCCACCAGGTGCCTACGACAGAATACTGCAATTCTATTGGCAGAAAAAGTTCCCGCCCTTGACTGTGATTGGTTGAAGCAAAGTGCATCCAAGCAGTAGTATTTTTAGTGCATTTTAATGTATATTTGACATCTTATCATTTAGTTGATTTCTGTTATTTCCCCGAGAAAATAATATGTATTGAATCAGTTAGTTATCATCTACTAGGTCTGAAAAGCAAAATGAGTAATAAGAGAAGAGGAAAGACTTATGTCATGCTGAATTCAGGGTTGCTCAGTGAAAAGACTATCGGCGACATCACCGATAGCATTTTGGATGACCTTCCATTCTATACTAAATAAAAGCAATGGATGAGTAGGAAACTAAATTACTGTAAATACAAGCAAGGTCACAGAGAATGCTTGGTGTCTTTGGAACGGCCTTGTTTTTTTGTTTCCTGAAGCATTGTCGGATTTCCAATAAATTGCAATTTAACACCGAAGGCAACATGATTAGGATTCACAGCATAACCTTACATAACTTGTGTTTCATCGAGTAGCTCATCGTCTTTCTTAATTGCATTTCTGCAGATATTTTTGTTGCCTTGATGCAGAATTTAGATCTTTGAGGTTAAATCTAATATTTGAAAGAGTGAAGAATTTTTTTTCTGTTACCATGGGTAGAGTGAAGGATGCAACCTTTCAATAAATAATAGTATTATATATAATAGAAGTCTAATATAATTATGCACTCTATCTAGTGCGAAAGAAGTAAGGCTTCATTGAGAGCCAGCCAGTCAGGCAGCCAGTCAGCCAGCAGGTCAGCCAGCCAGCCAGCTATTGCAGTGATAACAATAATTTCACTCATATCACTCCGTTTACATGGATACACTAATTCTATTGCAAACCCTTAAATTCTGACTTCTCTATCTTGTAAAAGGACATGAAACCCATCTCCCTGGGGGTAGGGAAGCCCTTAAATGCAATGAGCAATAGGGTTCTTACAGCCATTAATCTCTTGGGTTTAAGGCACTCACGAAAATGAAGATTAAGAGCTGAGAGGAGAACATCGTTTATTCAGCTTCTAAAAAGGAAGACAACGTTGTTTTCACAATATTTGGTAGAATTTGAAGCGCAGTCAGCAAAGTAACTACATCTATAGATTAGTAAATATATTAAGAGTAAGTAAGCAATAAATTAAGAGTACGTAAATAATAAATGAAGAGTAGGTAAATAATAAATGAAGAGTAAGTTAATAATAAATTAAGAGTTAGTAAATAATAAATTAAGGGTAATTAAATAATTAATTAAGAATAAATAATAAATTAAGAGTAAGTAAATAAAAAATTAAGAGTTATTAAATAATAAATTAAAAGTTAGTAAATGATAAATTAAAAGTAAATAATAAATTAAGAGTAATCAAATAATATATTAAGAGTAAGTAAATAATAAATTGAGAGTAATTTAAATGATAAATTAAAAGTAAATAATAAATTAAGAGTAAGTAAATAATAACTTAAGGGTAAGTAAATAATAAATTAAGAGTAAGTAAATAATAACTTAAGAGTAAGTAAATAATATATTTAGAGTAAAAATATAACTAATCTCCTAACGTGTACTGTCTTAGACTGAAATATCTAGTTATTCTAGCTGATTTTAAGGATTCAAATCTAAACATTGAAAATGCTAGCGACAACTAATCTTCTAAATTGAATTTGGAGACTAATTCCAGAGTTCTTGTCAAAAGGCCCTATTGAAAAGGGGACTTCTGCTAAAATGAATTATTTTGTAAAATTCACACCTCTACACTGATCTTCCATTGAAAATACTATAAGTCTTTTAGCTTGCACTGCTATCTCTGAGTCAAAAGTATATTCATGCCATTTTTCCCCTTCTTTCAAATATGTTTAGAACGCAGAAACTACTGTATACACAAATAATACATCAGAAAGTTAGTGAGTTTACATTTTCCATCTTACCTCTAAGTTTTTGTTACTTAGCTTTAGGCGAAATAAGTGTTGTGCAGAAGTCTGTCTACAATTTACAATCTTTTGGCAGCAATGTACTGATTTAGGAGGTATGGAGTATTTGTAGAGGGATCTAAAACTACTACAAACTCAGTACAAACTGCTCATATCACCAAAAAAATCTAATTGACTTCAATGTTAGTAAAAGTAAATAATTTCTTAATAGGTTGAGGGTGTGTTTGACTTACTTTATTACTCAGTATTCCCTTATTGTCATGCATGTAGTTATTAATAATAATTACTAAAAACTACAGCAAAGTTAGTTGAAATACAAACCTATACAGCCCTGGCCAAAAGTTTTCCTACACTTGCTTGGGATGTTGATTAAGGAGCTTTTTTGATCTTTTATCAGACGTTTTATAATAATTCAGTTTAGTCTATTTTATGTTATCATCAGGGTGGTGACCATTATAGTGAGGTTTAACTGTTAGCAGGTAAAACAAGATCTGAGAAGCAATTTATAGGAAAACAGCTAATTGAATGAAATATCCTACAATTACGTGACAGGACAAAAATGTCCACCACTGGCACATACACAATCTGGTTCTTTGATGTCACAATTTAGTTAGAAAGTATCGCGTGTTCAAAACAAAGTACTTAAAACATTCGGCCATTATCTGTCATTAAGGCTTAAGTAGACTAAAAAGTAGATCGGATATATTAGATAGTAATTGGAGTTTTGTGTTGAAAACATCAATTTTGCAATGATTAAATACGAAAAAAAAGCTTAAAATATATGACCGATATGTCAATCAATTAGATATAAAAAAGTTGACCTGCTTTAATTTCACACATCTACAGTTAGTTTCATAAAATATTGTCGACTCTAGTCAGCTTTATAGCAACCTATTCCTGACTGTAACTGTAACTGGCTAAAGCCAACCGCTTCTGTCTACTTCTACCTTATAGTCCGCTTAAACTACCACCACTGAAAAAAATAAACACCTTGGTAATTGTGAGAAATGTATCTAATATGTCCGAAATATATATGTGCAATCAACATGCATCTTTTCAACAAAAAATTACAACAAATGGTGCTGCAAAAGATGTCTAGCTTTGTCTAGGTTCAATTTGACAGGCTGTTTTTAATGAAACTAACTGTATCTATCTATCTATCTGATCTATCTATCTGATCTATATATCTATCTAACTTATCTATCTATCTAATCTATCTATCTATCTAACTGTTTATCTATTTAACTGTCTATCTATCTATCTATCTATCTATCTGTCTAGCTGTCTGTCTGTCTGTCTGTCTGTCTGTCTGTCTGTCTATCTCATCTATCTATCTGATCTATATATCTATCTATATATCTATCTATCTATCTATCTATCTATCAATTACATTAACAATATATCTTTATCACTGTGTCATATAATTTCTGTAAATATACAACAACATTATGTTTAATAAGCAATTTTCTCCTAAACTTTTCAGAACATCTATAATCTGCATAATTCGCAGTGAATAATACAGAAATATGGCAGGCACTAAATACTGTACATTTCCAAGCATCCAATATGAGCATAATTTGCTTTTCATGTAGATTTGCAAACCTTATACCGATGTATGCTCGTTATGTTTAATAATAAAATAATTATGCCTATAAATACATGTAGATGTCCTATGCTACATGAGATGTAACAATTAGATTTAATTAGAAGAGAAATTATTTCCCAACTTTTGAACTCTTGCAAACTTTGGTAAAGTTAAATAAAGTAAATAAATTTAGAGTTAAATAAAGTAAATAAATTTAGAGTTAAATAAAGTAAATTGATTTGGAATTAATTTAAATAAGAATACTTTAGTTTTTGCCCTCTCACATTTTTTGATTGAGTTTGCACCCTGCTACACATTTACTCCATAGAGTGGGGCATTTTTCTTGCCTCAGCATAGCCATCAAGTTCAAGGCACCACCAACTTAACAGACAATATCGTACTGACATCCAGATTCAACTTAGATGAAGGAATGCATAGGAAATGCCCTAATTAACTGCTAGATAATCTAGTTGCCACGTTTATGATTAAATGGGTAAATGTAATTTCCATCAGCAAATGACTATGCTTACAAAATTTGATGTTACATTATTCATGTTTTATCATACTCATCTGTTTGTCTGTTTGTCTGTGTATCATGCTGTCTCTATTACCAAGCATTCATCAATTATCTATTTCCCTACTTTCTGACAGTTTTAAAATGTTCTTAAAATAAGTATTTAATATTGAAAATGACAAGGACAAGTCCAATAATTTTTGTTGCCATTTTAAATGAGTAATTACAGGGGAGTTGTTGGAAGCATCCACTGGCAATGAAAGCCACTTAAATCAATGATAAGCGCGGAAATGAAATATCTAATTTCTTTCGAGAAGACATTGGAATTTAGACAGGAAGCACTTTGGTCCATATTGAGATGGCAATCACGAAGTAAACTGTAAATGATATTTGTCACTTGTCAGAATATGCTTAAGATCAGGAATAAATAATCAAACAGGTATAACTATTGACAAGTATTAGATAGGTGGTGTTTATTCCTTGCCTCAGGAATGAATCCAAGATTAGGGACCATGAATTCGACATTTCTAGTGGGTGGAGACCCCATGAGTATCATGTACAAGATGACACAACAACATATTATTTCAAAGAAGTGTCTCACTTCTGATATCATTTGTCTTTCCTTTATAATGTTACTCCGAAACAAAGACTGTGGCGTCATATAACGTCACAGAACTCTGAAAGAACAAAAGAAACGTCCCTTTGGGGGTGTTTGCAAGATGCTCTCTAGGTTGTTGACACCTCTGGCTATACCATTGTCAGCACATAACAAGGATCTTTCATAGTCAACTAGAGTTCTAATACAAAAACATATGGGGGGGGGGGGGAACACCGCCTTGCTGCACTCCTGTTAATCTTGCGCATCCATGTGTACATAATTCAGAGACGTTCATATACAACAGATCTAATGAAATAAATGAATAATATCTTTAAAAAGCTTGCGCCATATTATTCAGCTTTAGCTGAAAAATTAGATGGTCATCTATTATTAAGTTTATTGTGTTTGGTGAACAGTTGACACAAGAACATAAATTGTGTTCGATGATTCTGTGGGTCGTCCTGGTCTTTATCAATATTGACCACCATGAGTTTCATTGTACTTTGTATGATGACCAAATAAAGTATTATCTTATCTTACCTTATCTTATCTTATCTTATCTTATCTATTGTCTCTGTGTAGCTCAGTCTGTCTCACAAAGTCTATGTTTTTCTCTGATTCTCTCTGCCTCAGTCTATCAGTGTGTTTCTGTCTGTCTATGTCTGTCTCAGTCGTTCATTCCCAGTCAGTCCGTCTCTGTCTCAGTCTGTCTTTATATGTCCATGTCTGTCTGTATCCGACCCTGTCTGTCTTTGTCTATCTCTGTCTAAGTTTATCTCTATCTCATTCTGTGTCAGTTTGTCTCAATATGTCTGTCTGTCCTATAATGTGTCTCAGTCTGTCTCAGTCTGTCTCAGTTTCTCTCTATCTTTGAAAGAGACTAACACCCCTTTATATTTTTTAAACCAATTACAAGGCTAGCTTCATTAAAGTCCTTAAAAGCTTAATGTTTTTTTTAATATTAATCCTAACATAACAGATGAGAGGAGTGCAGCAGGGATGCTCTTTTTCCCTTACTAAATTCTGGCTTTGGGCAAACATGTCATGCAGAATGTAGCCAGAAAACAGAGATTAGCAGTTTTCTTATGAAGATTACCTCTTAATTATTAAGATTAGGCATTGCTTATTTGGATTAGTCTCCTCTCAACATAACTGCCTCCAGCAAGGTCATGTATATATCCAATTACATTACAGTACCAGTGGCTAAATTGGCGATTTGTGCCACTGGACAAGAGTATATTCTTCTGCAAGTCCATCAGAATACCAATATGGAACAGCAAGGAAGAACATAGTTTTTTGCATGAAATACCTGTAACAGTGTGAATTGATAATCATCTCATCATTACGTCTGTTCCTGGCCACAATTCATATATAAACCAAACATAGGTTAGGTTCTCTGATGTAAAGCAAATTAATACGCCAATCTGCTGAACAATTGAATACACAATTATTCCCAGTAGATAGCTAATTGAAAGTTACAAAAGAAAACTGACATTCATGAGTAGACTTGCAACTGCAGGATATTAGATTATGAGAATCTTCTGACATTTTCTTTGTCTTAAAAAGGGCACATTAAACTTCGTCCAACATGCATACAAAAGTTCAATAGCTAAATAAGCCTTGTTATTTCAAATGCCATTACTGCTGTTGAATAGAAAATTGATATGTCACGTGACGTAGATACGATGTTGTACCGACTGCGGCCAAACTGAATATAGAAACGAAGTTGGCCTGATTTGGAATGCTATTTGGGTAAGATTTTAAATTCATTTGACCTTAAATATATGAGTGGCCTTATTGGTTAATTAAGACTTTTAGCATCACAGCCAAATTCATAGATTTGGAAACCAATCTCATACACTTGGAAGCTAAACTTCAGACGATGTAACTTCCAAGTCCAAGAGATTGGTTTCCAACTCTGTGAATTTGACTGTGAGCGGCTCTGCAGCTTAAATTCAGATCCAGTGCAACCTCACTATTAAGGCCAGCTCTGGTGCATATTTCACTAATTTAATGGCGACGTGCACTTAGATCCAAATATGGATGACCTTAAGTCCTTGGTGGTGAGGTGATCTTAAGTTAGGTGGTCAAACCAGGACTTCGTTGTAGCTGTTAAAGCAATCTCCCTCTAAATCTGCAACAAGCACAGACAATTTTTCTTTCTTTTGCTTAAAGGTCAGCACCAACCTGCCCCCCCCCCCCCCCCCGCACTCTTTTTTGGACACCCTCAGGTGGAAATGGGAGTAATCAATAATGTTGACAGCTGCGCCTCTGGTGGTTTATGGGCAAAAATGGGATTTATACGGTGACGTCATTTCCAATCAAGGGAAACCCCAGTCATAGGGAAAACCCCCAAGTCGCACAGACCACACGTCTGCAATCTGGCTACTGGCAATCTGCTGGCAGTCCTGATGCTGTGACATTGCTGTCCCCATCTTCATGAAAGATTTGCAGCGAAATCTTACAGTTGACATGACCGAAACGACTTTTGCCGCTTCTTCGCTCCTCAAGGCCATCGCTCCGCTACGACGTGTTAACCCCGGAAGTCACATTGCGCATGCGTCACCTGCTGGTCCTTTTAGTAGCATTTCCTGTTTATTTATCACACTTCGAAGATTTGTATAATGATAAGAAAAACGTGTAAATTACTTTTTATATTTTATTTCTATTTCACCATCTTAGTTGGTCAAAAGCATTTTTGCATATGTTGTATTATTATTTTTACTGTCTGACTCAAAATAAGCTTTTACTCCCTGACTTACATACTTATACCTACTTATACTTATATTTTTACTGACTTACCTACTTACTGACTTACTGACTTGGATCAAAACTGCACAAATTGTCAAGCTTTCTTGGAATGACACTTCTAAGTATCTAAAGAAAAGTTGTTTTCCGAAAATGTGTTTGCCGCACATAACACAACAAAATAAAAAGATTTATTGACCCCCACCTGGCATCTAGACTACATCTCTAATCTATAAGACACATTCTTTCCTCTCTTTTTCTTTCTTTACAAGATATGAAAGTAATAAAAGGCAACCTGCGTGACAGAACTGCTTTCCTGCGTATAATTAGGAAATACACATATGAAATGACTGCAAAAACACCTGAAGGGGACTTAAAAGGAGAACAACTGTGCTGCAAAATGTCCTGCTAACAAAACTGTTTGATATATTTGTTGTAAATTAAAAAAAGGCAGCTTTAGGTATTCTTAGGTCTACAAATTGTCTTCGAACCTTCAGTCAGTTTATGAAAAGTTAATTAAAAAAAACAAAACGAAACCAGGACAGAATTTTAGGCGATCTCGTCACTGGCAGATGTAATGATGAGTATCCAGAATAAGACTTCTCCAAAAGCCAAAAGCGTCAATGAAAATCACTGACTGACTAACTCCTCCAAGTTAGCCTGCTTTATCTAACAGTCGTAGTGAGTCGTAGTGAGTCTTAGTGAGTCATAGTGAGTCGTAGTGAGTCGTAGTAAGTCGTAGTGAGTCGCAGTCAGTCGTAATCAGTCTCATTTTTGTAAATTGACATGTTTTTGACAATGATTTTTAGTCATGACATACATGGCATTGCATGGCAAACGTGTCAGATAGGCCCTATAGCGGACTAACCCGTTTCAAATTATCATGGGAGTCAGTCATTCTAAAAAAAGTGTGAAAACTTAGTGACAAATGTTTAAAAGGTAAGTATGAAACGTTGTGGCTGTACATTGACTCATTCTTCTCCAAGATATCAGTCCCAGATAACATTCCGATTTGGAATGCTATCTGGGGTGTACAAAAATTGGCTATGGCACACAAGAAATATGTATGTAGAACATGTAGAATAAGCCTCAACACATTGAATATTATTGACATCTTTGTGACTTCTATTCTTCCTTTATTCAGAGATAACATCCACAAGGAAGAGAATTTCTTGTCTGCTGAGCATTGCATAATGGTGACTCATTAATCTCCCTTTTATCGCCCACTGCCTTTATTTACTGTGGTAATTTACCAGACAAACTCTTTGTGTAGTTACAACCATGTATATGCGGGGTGAAATGTAGTTCCATGGCAACCCGAGAGAGGGCACTTAGGTGGCAAGCATTGTGCCTCGTTTTCGGATCCACACACAATAATGATGTCAAGCCAGAAAAACAAATGGTTTGGAATCATGGAGCCGGTCGTGACTTCACACAGGGCACCAGTCCATGGGAGCAGTAATGTCAACACCAGCGCCACACAGCGGTTGTTTAGGACATTAAGTGTGTGTACACCCAAGCACTTAGCAAACATTGAAGCGGTGGTAATGCTAGAAATGAAAGGTTTCCATGTAATAAAGTGAGAAAATGTCAGCCATTTGGTCAGCTAGGTGGATGTGGACATTTAACCTTGGTTGGTTGATGAACTGCCACAACCAGGCACACCTGGTTAACTCTGGCAAAAAATCAAGCTAGTGAGTGTAGGCGAACGGAAATACAAAAGCATACAAACTGTTGGTGGAAAAAAAATGTCCACAGATTTCATATTGGAGACCTATCTCCACAGGACATCATGTGAATCTTGGACTCTCATTGGCTAAGGCAGTCCTATGGTCAATAGGAGTCCTCTGGACTTTAGTTTCCATGCCTATATGAGGTCTATACTGTAAAGGTGGGTGGATTAGGGCTTTACATCCTGTATTTCTGCACCTGTTGGGCTAATTAGGACAGGCAGGGACCATGGCTATGAGATGATGGATGAAACAGCCATCCAACTGAGGCTTGACGTGGAATTGAACCTGGGACCCAGTGGTTGGAAGCCCAGTGCACCACCACCGAGCTAGGCCCCCACCCTGGTCTATACTGTAGAGACAAGACCAGTCACTAAAGTATAACATATTTACATTCTCTACGTTTCTATATCCATGGTATTAATAAATGTATGTGAATGAATTATTCTGTTCTACCTACCTACCTACCTGCCTGCCTACCTACCTACCTACCTACCTGCCAACCTACCTACCTGCCTACCTACCTGCATACCTGCCTACCTACCTACCTACCTGCCTACCTACCAACCTACATACCTACCTACCTGCCTACCTACCTACCTGCCAACCTACCTACCTACCTGCCTACCTACCTACCTACCTGCCAATTACATACCTGCCTACCTACCTACCTACCTGCCAACCTACCTACCTACCTGCTAACCTACCTACCTACCTACCTGCCAACCTACCTACCTACCTACCTGCCAACCTACCTACCTACCTACCTGCCAACCTACCTACCTACCTACCTGCCAACCTACCTACCTGCCTACCTGCCTACCTACCTACCTACCTACCTACCTACCTCCCCCTTCTGTTCTCTGTTATTGTCCCCCACTAACATTACCATCCTTTACCAAAGGAATTTGTGGTATTAATCTTGTACTATATCTGGCAATCGACACAGAAACACAATTCCAGAATATCCATTTTCCTATGTCTACATTTCCCAGCACATCTAACTGTAGTTTATGAGACACTACTAAATTAATATCGACAAAATGGTATCTCACCATTTCTGGGTAACTCTTGAAAATTGCCAGACTATAGAAGTCTGGTTTTTGTATCTGTAATTGCATTTCTGACGGTCAACTGCAGTAGCGGAACCTCGCCATTAAAACCACACATTTCACAAGTGAGGTGGTCTTAATGGCGAGGTAAAATACAACGACAATGGTAGTCTTAATATTGAGGTGGTCTTAAAAATGGATTTCTATTGCAATTTCTATACGTTGGTCTTAATATCCAGGTAGTCTCCAGTAACCAGGTGTACATATTTACAAATATTGAAACCAGCACATTGAACCTATTATGGCCACTTAAAATATTACCAATGTTCAAATGTCTCAATGCTACTGGGTTCTGAAGCATAGTCAGCTTTTATTACCAGCTGCCTGAGGCAGACGTAATGATGAGATGATAAGGCTGCTTGGAGTCCACACCAGGTTACACACTTACGCCATGGGTGGTGGTCTTTGACTTGCCTCAGCATAGACACCGAGTACAAGGCATCTCCAATTTAACGTCTCATGCGATCGACATCCAGCTAGCTAACTCGGATGTAGTTCATGAAGAGGATTGGGGTGGTCTTAATTGTGGGGAGCCCTGTAGCTTGTTATCCTTAACACAGAGTGCCTTATTAGCCTTAACAAGCCCACGAGAACAGTGCAGAAAAGGAATCTCCAATAACCTCTTGAACTTATCAATTCTCAAGAGGCCGTGTGCGGTGGTACGAAGTAACAAATCCTTTTTATCGAGCCATAATACTAGTCGGTGTTGTATGAGACGCACCCACTGTTATGCACCAATTATATTATACAATGTCCACCTGTTTTTTTTGGTCATGCAGCAAATTGGACAGAAATGTCAAGCAACAAGCCAAACCTCAACTTTCTACCTGATAAAAACACCTATAAATATAATATGCTTTTTACAGTGATAAAATATAACGGAAAACCAAATGGGCATTTATAATGGGGCCATTCCATGCCAAATCACCTAGGTGACCATCTAAGATTTTCATGAATGTTTTGTCTAGGTACCTGTATATAAATTATGATCACTTGCAAAATTTTAGGATCAAGGCTCTAGTAGACTTTGAGAATTCAGGTGATCTGGCATGAAATGACCCCATGGATCCCACTATTATAATAACCTTTATTAAAACACTGCTAAAATAGATATATTGGTAATTGTAACAAAACTGAAGGCAAATTACTTAATTACTTAATAAAGAAATCATGGAATGTGAAATTTTGAGTGGAGGGGGGGGGGGTCCAAAAAACCATAAGCTGACTTAGGCAGGCAATTAATCCAAATGAAGGATATTAGGAGAAACTGAGGCAGGCTATAGAGGCCTATGCAGGAATCCACGACAACAGCTTGTGAATGATATGGAATAATTATGACAGAACAATAGGAGTAATATCTAAATATCTCTTGAATCGCCTATTATCCTTGTTTTTGGGATAAATCAAAAAGCAGCAATCACATCAAATGTCGTGTTTCATTGAAGCTGTCGTAGCATGAAATCCATTGTTTAGTATAATGATGTGACATTGAGCTGGCTATATGTTTCAACTCAGTGATCTAAATAGGACGCTACATCGAGACATGTCTATCTACCTATCTATCTATCTGTCTGTCTGTCTATCTATCTATCTGTCTATCTGTCTGTCTATCTATCTCTCTATCTCTCTATCTATCTATCTATCTATCTATCTATCTGTCAATCTACCCATCTATCTATCTATCTATCTATCTATCTATCTATCTGTCTACCTATCTGTCTATCTATCTATCTATCTATCTATCTATTTATCTATCTATCTATCTGTATGTCTATCTATCTATCAATCAAGCTTTTATGCTATACTTGTTTAACCTGATCTATCTACTGTTACAAATTGTATGCAATTGCATGACAACGCTAATAATCAAACAAAACCAAGTGGGCTGGCATGCTCATATATTGCATGATGGCTGAAACCTTTTGTATAAGTTCTTAATAGGGTATTTCTTGTAACAAAGCAACATAAGTAAATTCTATGTAAGAAATAATTGTACACGAAAGGAACAGAGGAGAAGTTTGCATGATATTTATGGTTTATCACACTTCGTAAGGACTAGAAATTAATCTCAAATATAGCAACATATTCATATTTTACAGCCATTTTATGTTTATTGATATTTACAGCGCTATTGTGAGAAATGGTGTGACAATTGACATGTGAATCAGCATCATTGTTATGTTTGGCCGCCTGAATAATCAGATTGTTGATGAATTAGTCCATATAAAGCAAATCGCAAAATTATCTGCATGAATAATAAGTGGACAAATGGTATAATTATACGGCTGAAAACCGACTACTGGCCTGACCTATGCAACCTTTCTAAATGCAACTTCTCACCCACACCAGTGGCCAAAAGCGGCATTTAACTTAAGGGAATCTACATCAAGGTCAGTTCGCCAAAGAGACTATAAGGTGTCCAGTGTCCTCCTATGCGCTTCGCCCTCAGCGAGTCATCGGAATGGGGAAAAATGGACAAACATAAAAAGAGAGCAAATGAAAAAAAACAGGCCTTAGGCAGATGCACTGAGCCACGCCATACGCTATGTAACAAGATCCACCCTCAGAGATTAATTATAGGAGCAGCAGTTTGACAAGAGCGCTTATTGGAGCCAAGCAGTCAGGTCAAGGAGAAAAACACTGGGTGTAAGGTGACACTCCTTGAGGTACTCCGAACAAACAAGCATATCCTATTGAAACGTCACCTACAGAAGTACACGCAGTCTGTTGTGATTTGGATGTTCAAGTTGAGTTAAGTGTGTTATGACCGCTGTCCAACATACTTGTTACTTGTTCTGCAGTGGTCAAAGATAAATGTCAAACAATAATTAGCTAGAGTTAGTAACGAATACCTGAACTTACTGCCTCAACCTTTGCCATTTATACCTGGAGACAGCTACTAGTTGGCTCCAGTTAAATCAGTAAGCACTTATGGCTAAAAAGAACTTGTGTTATTGATTATAAATATGCTACGCGATCAAATATTAATTAACAATGGCATTTAATAACAGATTCTATTGATAAGTCTAGGTCAGTCCAGTTTGCCAAAGATTGAACCTGGGAAAGATGTTATATTGTACCGGGGTAGCTTTGTAGTTTCCATTCACCAGATAAAAGCAATAAACCAGCTTATTTCTCACCTTCCAATGCTTAATCACATTTACACACATAAGCAACTATTCGACTGATATCTGATATCAAAAGATGTTTTTGTCTGTCAAAATTATTCACAGAAGTACTTAATTTAATCATAGACTACTGAGAAAAATATCATCACCATAGATTAACTTGTTGTTTTGATGCTCTACATTTCTGTCACTTATAGGAATTCTCTGAACGGATTAATCTTTTCCAAGGCTAGCGAGTCAGAGAAAGTTATGTGTAAAAGAATAATCAGTCACTTCCATAATCCAAATAACAGACTCGGATGCTCATGGTTATAACATTATTCCCATAGCCTGACATCATAATAAGCATAACAAGCAAAACAAGGAGACAAATGCATTGTCAGTTGCTTGAATGGACTGTACAAATGCATTGTCGAACTGATCTTATGCCTGAGCGAATTGAGGGGCTTGTTATTTCCATGTCAGGTGTTTATGCATCATCTTAACAAGCATGGAATCAACCTAATTAAGGGACAACAAATAGCTGCAGTAGGACCATGTGGATGGCCTCATGTAACAAACATTGGTAAGAGCATGAAAATAACAAACAAGATGGAGAGATATTATTGTTCATTGATTTGCAATTTCATTATGACTACTTCGCTGGGAAGACTATATTTATTGTACCCGACAGAGCCTCATACCTACAAATTAATTGGCAATGATAATGAGTTGTTATTTTCACAATTCCACTGTCTTAGAGCTGATAAACCTGGAAACTACACTTCAGAGAACGTCATGAATATGAATCCAGGACTCCCATTGGCAATGGCAATCTCTCATGCAGCCAATGGGAGTTCAGCTGCTGCCAATCTGCTGGATTCACATGACATCCCCTGGAGTTTAGTTTCCAATTATGTGCGTTCTGTTGTCCACAATTGTTATATCTCTGTGATTATAACTTCTTTATTTTCTTATATTCTGTATTTGTAAATATCGTGGCCTGCACATGTAGCCAACACAATTTCCATTGGATAATAAAGATTTATCTTATCTCATCTCATCTCATCTTATCTTATCTTATATTACATCTTATCTTATCTTATCTTACATCTCATCTCCTCATCTCATATTCTCATCTTATCTCATCCTATCTCAGCTTATCACATCTCATCTTATCTCATCTGTTAATGAGGACACAATAAATTCCTCTAAGGCCATGTGACTTATAAATGAAAAGTGTTTTTAATAGCGCGGTTAAGCTTATGTATAAACTAACTCTCATAGACTAACTAAAACTAAGAGACAACCTTGACATAGCAGACCTTGTGTCTGAGCATGGACAATCCACTTTCTAACTTAATGGACTTTTACGACAGGTCCGAAGTGATGGAATGGAATTAAAGTCAACCTGACACTGGCCCCGAAGTTAGCAAGATTCTTTGAAGCAGCTCTCCGGCTGTTCTGATTTAACTTTGTCTGGCCTAAGCACATTCTTATCCCCTGATTCTGCGAAAATGTAAGGTGGAATTTTTATTCGGAAACTGCCCAGACCGTATTGCTGTGATAGATGTAGCTGAAACTGAGTTGTTGAATAAAGGATTGGTGCATAAACTTTAAAACAGGAAATAAGCGTTAGGACACACCGGAAATGAAACACAGGAAAGGTCAGCAGTGCACCGGCAGACAGGAAGTTGTTGTAGTAGTAATATTAACACCATTAGGAATATCAGAAGTTGGAGCAGTGGTGGCAGAGGTCATGATGAGATGATGAGTAACAGTAAGAACAGTAATTGACTAAATAAATAGCAATGAAACAAGTACATACAACAATTGTGTGAACTGCATTGTATTGTATTGCATTGCATTGCATTGCATTGCATTGCATTGCATTGCATTGTATTGAATTGTATTGTATTGTATTGCATTGTATTGTATTGCACTGTATTGTATTGTATTGCATTGTATTGTATTGCATTGTATTGTATTGTATTGCATTGCATTGCATTGTATTGCATTGTATTGAATTGTATTGTATTGTATTGCATTGTATTGTATTGTATTGTATTGCATTGTATTTTATTGCATTGTATTGTATTGTATTGCATTGCATTGTATTGTATTGTATTGTAAGTATATTGTCTTAGAGCAACTGGTCAAAAGTTTAGTCAGCTGCTACAATGGGATCTTTAACTTGCCTCAGCACAGACACAGGGCACCAGGCACCACCCATTAAACGTCTTCTGTTGAAGATTCATTCATACAGAGTTCCCAGGTGGAGAATGTAACAGGAAAATACAGATGTAAACACTACATACAGACCTATTGGCTAAGAAGTCAGCTCATAGTTCAACAAATGCATGAAAAAAAAGTAACACTTTCGAATTTTTGCAACTTTTGTAATTCTTTGAAATCTGACCTTTTTTTTGGTGAGAATTCTTGCACAAGTTCCACAAGTTGTGCATGCTCAGGACAGAGACATACCAATTTCTCTATGGATTAAGAGAATGCAGGGACTGTTTGATAACACCACTGAGAAATCTCCCCTTTTTGGACTTTTGTGCAAATTCCATTTTATCGCCCAGAAATTCCTGTAGGACATAAGAAACATGGGGTAATGCCTCTACATGTACTCCCTGATTTCCCCGTTGCCTCATGCAAGATGCTTTTAATTCTGAAAAACATATGCTAATGTATACAGAATGCACTGGCTGGAAACATGGCCATGATTGGAAGACTGATCACTCGCTTATATGAATTTTTGTTTTTGGCCAACAATAAGTGGAAGTCCTCTGAAAATGTACGAAGGCGAGGACAAAATACTATAGAAGAATGCTAGCTATTCTGACAGTCCTAAGTGATGGATTTCTGCCACTATCAAAGGTTGAATCACAAGAAATTTCCACTGGAAGGTTCGAATAATGTCATAAAAGAATGACCAATGAGGGGAAAAAATTACACACATAAAATAGAGGTAGTTGCTCTTTAAGTTTTAGATAAGAAGAAACTTTAACAAATAGTCAGGCCATAAACTTTTGTTTGTTTTCAAACTTGACAGAACACAGGTAAAACATTGCAAGGAACGTCACTCAAATGTCTCTAATCGGCGTTGATAATAAATATAACAAATCTGTGGTGTCAAATTTACAACAAATGCCAGTCATTTTACAAGTTATGGGCTTCAAGATTTCCCAACTACATCAGCAAGTGTTGTGGATAAATCAAATCATTATACAGTACGATTGCCATGCACATGTAACAAAAGTCATATACAGATTGCATATCGGGGAAAAGGGCTAAACACAAGGCCTAAAAATAGGGCTAAAAAGGGCAAAAGCAAGGGCTAAAAAGGGATAAAAAGGGCAAAAACAAGGCTGAAAAGGGCTAAAAAAGGGCAAAAACTAGGGCTAAAAAGGCTCCAAATGACACATAGAGCTATCCTGGACCTGATATACTACCACTACTATGAAACAGGCTCTAGGGTAAGCAGTTGTAATGCCTTAGATTTGTAGTAAGCGATAAAATGGTAAGATAAGACTAAAGGGTAAGATGTTACCATTACTCTTGCCTGTAACACCCCCAAGGTCATATCTGGGCAATCTGACATTGAAGTTGGGTTGAGGTAAATGCCAACTTATTTTTTCAAATGGGAATGAAAGTGCCTGAGTCTGAACATTTTGGACCTGAAGCAGTAACGTGGAAAGGAGAGGAAAACCAAACACAGACGGAAAAACAGTGACAAAGATAGACAACAGAAAAGGTTCATCACAGAAAGCATTAGACAGATAGACAGAAAAACGGGGAAAAAACATACATAGACAAATTGGATACCAGGGCCATGTAAGATTCAACTACACACTCCCAGGCCCGCTTCCGGCCCCAGCCCGACCGGCCTGGCCCTTAGAACCAATCCTTTTCCCGAAGTTATGGATCCGATTTGCTGACTTCCCTTACCTGCAGTGTTACCTAGTGCAACATTACATATTCAGTTACCTTAATGGTCAAGGTATTAATTGTGAAGTTAATATCATAGCAGGACTAAATTTGGCCAAATGTCTGTGTTTTTTTCTGGTTAGTTGGTCTTAATTGCAGGGTAAGTGCGGCAAGACTATTACAATTTGGTCAAATTTCAGCGATTTTCACTAATAGGTAGTGATTACGTCAATATTAAGACCACCATTGGTGAAAAAATTCTGTCTTTATAACGAGGTTAATATGTGAGATAAATACTATTGCAAGAATACACTTCAGTCCCCAAATGGGTGGTCTTAATGATGAAATGATCTTTACATAGAAGTAGTCTATTATTTATCATTAAGGTTTATTTATACTGGACTGACTGCTATCTATTATCACAGACAACACATGTTGTCTGTGCTATTATGTATTTCTTATATTCTTTCTAAGTAATTCTTAAACCAACAGAGAACACAACACCATAATATCTTAGTCCAGTTCTGCAAATCCCACGCTGACAGCCAAGCATCAGGATGAAAACTAGCTCTGAGATGGAACAGAGCGGGAGTGAAAAGGACTGTGCAGTCACAAAAGATGCCATCATATGTTTTCTTTTGAAGTCCAAATGACTATGGCCTTTTCCCCATAGATACGTCTCCTCAATGGCAGTTTGTAAACAACCTGTCATCTTTGTCACGGCTGGACAGAGACCGCAGAGGCTGGCAAATCACCAGAAGAATTTGGTGCAAACAAACAGGGGAAGGACAGATCACATTCCAGACATAATTCGAAGACATGAGAAAAAGGGGAAATCTCCTTTTATGTTGGCCTAGAGCTTGGCTAGCCCTTCGCCTGTTGTGTTGCTCTACACAGCTAGTTAGGAGTTGGCCACACAAAGACAGCTGCACAAACAGCATCTTTGTGGTGCAGGTATCTTGTGTACCTACACTGTGCAAGGTTATATAATGACAAAGATTTTACTCCAACGTCCAAAACAACAGAGAACGTCAGATGTCTTAGTGATAACATCCCAGTCTATTGCATGCCATGCTAGTCCCCAATAATAGGTACTCGCAACTACCAAGATATGAATCACAAAATGTGGAAATAATCAACAATAGAGTGCGGAAATTCTATGAGATAGATATAAAAAATATTAGCAATGATTGCTGCCCTAGTCCTGTGTCAATTTTCAAGTAACTCTGTCGGTACTGTGTCAACAAAAATAAAGCATGTTATTGCATGACACCGCACCTGTGATCTATAACAGATGATCTGATTGGCAGGTGATCTCAGACATGATCTGATTAGCTAGTCTTCTCTAACAGATGATCTGATTGGCTTGTGATGTCATACAGATGATCTGGTTGGCTGGTGATTATAAACAGATGATCTGATTGGCTGATGATCTCTAACAGATGATCTGATTGGCTGATGATCTCTAACAGATGATCTGATTGATTGGTAATCTTGTGATTTCTAACAGATGATCTGATTGGCTGGTGATCTAGTGATATCTACCGGATTATCTGATTGGCTGTAGTAAATATGAGAGCAGTGCCCCATTACTGGATGATGATGACATTAAAAGCCGTTTTTCTTAGAGTAATGCAAATGTTGTTTATCATTTTTATGGAAGCATCAGCACTATCAAACAAAACTTACCATATACTTTGCTTTATTGTCCAACTAAAAGTTGGAATTGATATAGGGCTTGTCAGCCACACAGGCGAAGAACTATTACCACTGTGAAAAATTTGTCCGTGATCTACCATTGTAGCCTCAATATAAAATTGCTCTTACCACCATGAATTCCCCACTAGCCATATTGAAATGACCATCACTACATTGACAAATGAGTTACACGATAAAGCCATTTTGAAATTGGGAAAAGCATCTCTTCACTCACTCAATCATTTCCTTTGCTTCTTCGGAACCTCCCTCTTCTTTTGGCAGACATCTTGAGCTCTCAAGGACTAATTTGACCAGAACGTTCACCCTAAGCTCTACACAGGCGAAAGATTGCGATTGAAATACAGTTAAAACCTCAGTTTAAGGCCATCCCTAAATACAATGGAACCAAGATTCAAGACCACCTCGTTAAGTTAAGTAGAACTTAGCTATTACGACCACCCATGGTGCCAATTTTTAATGGCCTTATTCACACAGTACAAACAATAATAAAGTATAAGTTCCAGTTAAAAAATCTTCTTTTTCCTACTTTTCCCTTCTTTACCATCTCCTCCTCAGAACTCCACACAACAACTCTTGACAACTTTTGACCACTATAAGGTGGTCTTCATTGTAAGGTTCATGAGAATCAGATGCAATGGTCTTGATAATTTGTTATTTATTTATGTGTTATTCAAATATATTTAAAAACAGGATTACAACATTCAGCCAAAGAAGATTTTCAAATTGCTCCTGTTACAAATATGTAAAGGTAGAAAACATTATTAGGTAGTCTTAGTGATTATGAAGTGGTCTTAATAGTGGAGGCCGTAATAGTGAAATGGCCTCACAGTAGAGTTCCAAATAAACAATGTTTATTGATTGCCAGATCTAAATGATTATCATAGAAATACACCAACCAGTAAAAATATTGCTATTTCAGTAAGTCACAAACTTGAAAACTTTGTTATTACTAGTACCACACAATAGATCAAAAACATACATTTTCATATGAGACCAATTTTCCATCACGTTTTTAACTGACCTAATCACTGTTCCCATGACAGAGTAAGGCCTTGCATTACAGTCTTTCATATGTAATACACATGACATATATTACACTATATTACACATAATTATATGTCGTCTGGTAACGCATACATTTACACCAATTAATTGGGCACCAGAGGGACTCTGCCAGCTCTGAAGACCGTCACACATTAAGACTTGCAACATATTTAGTCTCAAGATGTTTTCCTCTGAGGATGTAATCAGTTGCTTGCCTCAGCAATCAGTGGCCATCCAAGGGATGCGGCTTATGGCAGCTTACTAGAGGGTCACTCACAAGCCACTTCCTCTTGCACTGCATCATGGGAAATTGGTGCAAAATGGCGCCTCACTTATCGGCATTAGTTACCTGTGTTTATGAACTGGGCATATTTTCGGTAGTGTTTCAAATATACTCGTTGTGAGTGTAAATGTGTTTGTTTCAGAGTAAAGAGTTTAATTTCTGCAACTTTACGTCTCAAACCAGTAGTATACGATTGTTAGTTATTACATCTCAAAACATTTAGTTCCAGCCCTTTGCATTTGTCAAACAATAGAGTCTTTTCACTGAACAGCCCTGAATTCAGCAGGACATAAATCTTTACTCATCTTATTACTCATTTTGCTTTTCAGACACAGTAGGTAATAACTAACTGATTCCAAAAATATAACTAAATGATGAAGTGTCAAATATACATTAAAATGCACTAAAAAAATACTGCTGCTAGGATGCACTTTGCTTCAGCCAATCACAGCCTAGGGCGGGAACTTTTTCAGCCAATAGAATTGCAGTATTCTGTTTTAGCCACCTGGTGGAAATACAGAGATTCTTCCGTGAAAATCCACTATTGTCTGCCAGTGAAACATCTATCTCTTGGATCAAGATTCGAACTCAGACATCAGGGTAAACTAAACAATATTTTAGCCACTGTTCCTTCCAGCTTTTTTCAGAAAAACAATTAAGTTTAACTAAAAATTCTGTTCTTCCTGCAAATATAAATAATAAATATAGCATTTGCAAAATTACAGAACAGTGTTCAGACCCAGAATAAGGCCAGCCAATTTCAAAAGGTTGACCTTTAAAACTGCATCCAGCCAGTCCACAGTCATTACACCAACCTGTGACAATAGTTCAACAGGATGGTAGAAACCTGCATCAAGCAGTTCAGCGTATACCTCCTGGCTCACATTTCACTGCACAGCCATGGACAGACCTAGGAAACATTTCCAAAACCCTTCCAATCGATAGTGTGTATATTAATTACTGAAACTAAATATCAACGTTTTTGAAGTGAATTGAAGTTTTGTGGCTTTTTCCAATTGATACAAAATACAGCATCAGTCGCCAGAATCCAGCCATGATATTTAATGTAGTTCTGTATGCTGTGTTATATTTTTCTTAATGGTCAATCAGAAACATCTTGACTGTACTGGAAAATGAGCACAGTCTGTGTGTAGTTCTGACTGTAAAATGAGCACAGTCTGTTTGCAGTTCTCATTGTAAAATTAGCACAGTCGTTTTGCAGTTCTCACTACCATCCTGTAGCAACAGCATCCACTGAGAGGTGGCAACACATCTTGGGAGTGCACCAGGGTGACAAGTGCACTGGGACCTGCCTGCCAATTGCACATTTGACTCGACATTCCAGCCTCATTGTGGGTTTTTCTCAAGAGGGAAACATAAACCAGGATCGGTTTAAGAGTGCTCCTATAAAAAGTGACTGGACTGCAACGATGCAATAGTAGAAGACATATGGCCAGTTTCAGCTGGGATATGGACTGACAAAGGATCTTGACAATGTAATGGTGATTTGGAGGAGCGAAGTTTAAATGGATTACTTCCTTTTTTTTCAATGAGGAACAGAATAACTAACGGTTTGAACCATACCAAAGCCTGTGACAATAGCACTGCAAAACAAATCATATCACTAAACTATAATACAAATAACTTAAAGAAGGATAAAAATATGGAAAGAATTATTTCATCATTTATTGAAACACACCACTTGACTTTTCTTAAACTGAACAACAGTAGTACACACATAAAAGGTGGGTTATTGTATTGAAATTAATTAAAATATAAGCACAAATTTTCAATATTCAATTTTGATGTTTAATATAGAGGTGGTCGTACTGTTGAGGTTACCCAAAGAAGGGGCATCAGTTTCGGTGTGTTTGAAATAATGCCCCAAATGCATTTGTGATTGTTTAGGAAGGGCCAGAATCTTGAGGTGTTTACACACAGCAAAATGCAAATAACACGTTTAACAGGAATATTTATACAGCAATATTCTGTATTGAAAACCATTTTTCTAACACGGAAGCTAAAAACAATAGTATTCCTGCTTCTGTTAACATTTTAATAACAACAGCAAAACCAACATGAAACTTTCGTCAAAGAACAATACGTTTTCTAATTTCTCAGGGACTCAAAGCAAATAACAGCAGTATGGATTACTCTGTATCTGGGCATACCAAACCTTAGCAGCTTTATCAAATGCTGCTACAGTGCAATGTACGAAAGCTGCTTAACCCACAATAAGCCTTAAGAAACCCTCTTGATCCCTAGTGGCTCCTAGTTGCTCCTAGTTGCTCCTAGTTGCTCCTAGTGGCTCCTAGTTGCTCCTAGTTGCTCCTAGTGGCTCCTAGTGGCTCCTAGTGGCTCCTAGTTGCTCCTAGTTGCTCCTAGTGGCTCCTAGTGGCTCCTAGTTGCTCCTAGTTGCTCCTAGTTGCTCCTAGTTGCTCCTAGTGGCTCCTAGTGGCTCCTAGTTGCTCCTAGTTGCTCCTAGTTGCTCCTAGTTGCTCCTAGTGGCTCCTAGTTGCTCCTAGTTGCTCCTAGTTGCTCCTAGTGGCTCCTAGTGGCTCCTAGTGGCTCCTAGTGGCTCTTAAAGGTTCAGGAGGGAGAGCAGTATTAGTTTAGGGGTAAAAAGTTGGCACAAGGAGGCGCTCTGTGTCTTTTAGATATCTGCCATTCTTTGCACTGACTTATTTGCTCTATCGGGGACTACACCAGTCCTCTGTGACTTAGTTTAAACCCATCTGCGTCCCCCAGACTCAATTTAGTTTCGTAGACAGGAAGCTGGACAGTGTCTGCTGCAGCAGCATTCTCAAACAGTTGGTGCCAGGGTGTGGAAAATAATGGTAGGCAACTAGAAAATGGTTTTTTTGGATCATCCATATCATTTTAATGACAGGACACATGGGAGTTTCACGTGATCAATAACAACGACATGTCATAATTGATATTTAAGACACCATTAAAGAGGGGTTAAGCCGTATGTCATAATGGCAAATCTGGAAAATCTCATGATGGTGTGTAATGTGTTGTAAAACCAGAGATGTAATGATGATATGGCAAGGGTAGAGGTTCACATCAATGGACTATATTACCCCAAAGAAGACACTGCTCATGTTCGAGTTCAACTTTTTTTTAATCACTGTCAGTCGATAAATCAAGGTTTTAATCTTTATTGTACAAGACACAAAATTATTTACACCGCCTCAGAATTAAGAAATTAATTACCATGGTTACCATCAAATTTGGGACCATCACTGGCAAATGCATTGTACTTTTATATGGACCTATCTTTATGTTAAGACCACCTCTATAAAGACAGAATCATGGACAACGGGTACCCTTATAGGCAATGTTCCATACCTTCAGAATATATTATATATATATCCTCAATAGTAGACTGGCAAATTGTATTCTACCCATACAAGCCATGCTCAAACTGTGCTTAATGTGATACCACCTCCATTTCACACCGGAAGAAGCACGTCATGTTTGGGTCAAAGGTAACAATGCAGTGCTGTGACCTCTGGAATCACCCGGAAGCAGTTGAGAGCGCTCTCCAGTGGTGGAGACGCCAAAGCTGCTAGCTTTCTTTTCCTCTTTGTAGCACCAAGCCTGGAGAGTGCCAAGAAACCATAGTTTTGGCCAGTGCTTGAAGGGGAGTATCTTGAACATTCTTTTTCACTTTGCCCATCCACATCTCGTGGGCAAGTGACAGCCAGCCATGTCTAGGGATGGCCTAGTACTAGCAGAAGCCATTTTGGTGATTTCAGCTCCTTTTGTCAGTGAATAGCCACCGTAGAAGTGGGGCACTCTGCAGCTAATGCTGGTGCAATGTATGCCACTATTTATTGCTTATTGCCATACTATGTTGGAGGTAACTCACCACTTCATGCATAAAGGATTTCATCAAAAAAGAGATATAGAAATCAATCATAAAAAGATAAAAAATTGCACTAAAGCCAGACTGAATAAACAAAACAGGGAGAAACACTGAGATAAATTACGACAAACTGAGACAGACCAAGTCATACTGAGATAGACAGAATTAGACTGAGACAGACTGGGATAGAGACAGACCAAGAATGAGATACAGACTGAGTATTTTTACATCCAGTTTGAAATAATTAAATTTAATATCATCGGCAATTATATTACCAGTGGCTAAATTAATTCATCTGTAATAAGACTCTAGTTCTGAATACTATTGGGCAGATTGGTGAATCAGTTTTACTTTCAAGAAATTGCACTGTAAGTAAAGATCTGACCTTAGCTTTAAATGCTTACAAGTGAATTGTAAAATGTCTACAATTTTCAGAATATTCAAAATATATGGACATTTTGGTGTCGGGTTTACTTCTAAGGTGGCTCTAAACGTAAAAAGGTAATATTCAGTTTTTATTTCTTCAAAAGATCATATTTGGGATAGGCAAGGAAGATGTATAAGCTATTCAATTGCCATATTGGCTGAAGTATTCATGTGCAGCTGACTGAGTGCTCAGTGCTGTAATTGTTGAAAGTATATCTTAAGAGTCATTAAGGTAACTAGCGCTGAGGGGGCAGTTCTACAAGTTTGGGCATGAAAGATGGGACTCTTCGCAGACTCGGGCAGACAGATTTACGGACAAATTTGCAGACAAATTGGCAGACAGGCATTGTGAGTTTAAGGAAATTGTGCTGACAAGTGTTTGTCTGTCAGCCAGTCTTGTCTACTTTAATCATCAGGTCACATTGAAATGGATTTATTCCGGAGCCCAAGCCTCTCACAGCATTTTTGACCCCAATTTATGTGCATTCACGAAAAGCAGGATTGCGGCAAGGGGCACCTTTGTCACGTATTTGTTATCATCTAGCATTGATTGAACCTTCCACGCTTGCGGTTTTCTGTAGCCCTTTGCAATTTGGAAAAGATTCTTGCAATTCAAAACTGCCCTTCTTGCCGATTCCTGTTGCATAAATCTCACTGTTGGGCGAGACTGGGAAGTGCTCACAAAAAGTTTTGACAATGCCTAAATCTAGCAAAAGGTGAGACAAATTCCTCTTGTCTATATACACATCTGCAGGGTGATCCAGGCCTTAAGGACATTGTCTAGCTTCTCCAAAGGTCCCATGTTCGAAGCCTGACCAGGACACTTAGTATGACGTAAATCTCGGCTAGATTTTTCCTCCACGAATCATAAAATCAGCAGTACCTTATTATGCTTTTTAATTGCAAAGGGCTACAGAAAACCGCAAGCCTTTGAAAGTTCAATCAACGTTAGATGGAAACAGATACGTGACAAAGGTGCCCCTTGCCGCAATCCTGCTTTTCGTGAAAGGCAAGTGAAGGACCCAACAAAAGGGTTAATTTTAACAGTGTGGACTCCTAGCCTTATCATCTCACAGAAAAACATTCAAAAGAACAGCATTTTGTGAAAGTTAATTTTATCCGATTCATTCCAAATGTTTCATTTCAAGGACGACTGCTTTTATTTCTTCATGTGAACCAGAAATGTTATGGAATGCAGTATTTCCTTATCTCTTAAAAGTTAACCAAATTCTTTGAGTTTGAATATTTTTAGAAGAGAGGTAATTAATTTCGGAGGAATTATTCTTTTTCTGTTTTCTTGTCACATATAAAATCCGAAGATCAAAGCTTTTCATTATCACTTCATCAGGGACAAAGATATTCCAGTAATTACACGATAAAGGCAATGAGTCCTTCTTGCACATTTTCCAAACTTGGTTCCATCTCTGTCCTTGGCGCTCATTCTTTCGATGCCTTTAATCTTACAAATATTTTTAATTCTAAAAATAATAAAACTTTTTAATTTTAAAAATAATACACCTGTCTGTCAAGCCTGTGTCAGGGGACTTTTTAAAGTTGTCCATCTGCCTGTCAAGTTTACTGTCTTGCATTTGGGTGATGGGTAGTCGGGCTGTCTGACTGTCCGTCCACTGTCCATCCACCTATCTATCCGCCCGTCTCATTATCTGTCTCCAACAGAACCTGATTCCAGACTTCCTTTTTCTTCATTATGCACTTTTTTCATTTCTTTATTTTCTTGAAGACGAACCTGAAAGGAGAACGACTGAGACAGCCACTTGATCCGGTGTCTGCGGCGGCTTTTCAATCTTAACAAGTTCACCCGACACCCGACCGGTTGCAAATGTTCCAAATATGCACTTTCTACGAGATTTCGCCAGACTTTTTCTGCCTGTCAACATAAACAAGAAAAATGGCCGCCTTCCTGTAGCCACCTTGTGGCAGTGTTTGGAACTAATATACCAATCAGGATAGCAAGGAACTAATTAGAGCATAGGCAATAAGACAAACACACCTCTGACCTTGAGCCTCCAGGTCTCCTGACAAGTTAGCCAACTCCTGCTCAAGGTGTTTTTTTTATCTTATTCCGATAGGGAACTTGTTGATTGTGTGTAGGTATGGTCAATACAGCTATGGTGAGATGAGCTGAGATGAGGCAGGTCAGATAGAGGAAGATGAGATGCGGGGAGACAGACAAGACTTGGATGGAGACGGACTAATGGCTGACAGATAGATACAGAGAGACAGAGATACTGGCAAAGATAGACATATAGTGACAGACTGGTACTACACAGAGACAGACATACAGCTGTCTGTCGTTCCTGCACAAAAATAGACTACCCAGACAGCGTTCTAAATCGTCCCAGCATCATTTCTATGTTGGCCGCTGTCGTTACAACATCGTGTCAACATTACCGATATTGCGCCGATGTCTTTCCAATTTGTAATGCTATCTGGTTAAGACTTGGACAAACTGATGCAGAAAGAGTGAGCCAGACTGAATAAACAAAACAGGGAGAAACACTGAGATAAATTACACAAACTGAGACAGACCAAGTAATACTGAGATAGACAGATTTAGACTGAGACAGACTGGGATAGAGCCAGACCAAGAATGAGATACAGACTGAGATAGACAAACAGACGAACTGACAGAGGCAGAGAGACTGAAAACAGTGAGAAGCAGTTTGACGGAGAAAAATATAGAGACAGACAGATGGTTTGAGATAAGATAAAATGAAGTGTGGTTGAAGGAGCTGATATGAAATGAATTTGTGGTATGAGAATTGAGATAAGTTAAATCCATAAAAATCACACGTGAGTTGGAATATGACAATGATATTATTTAATAATACAAAATTCATATTGGCATGATGTACAGTGGAAACCTATTATAGTATCACTTCTCTATTAAGACTATTGAACCTAATTTCCATCCCATATGTAGTGGAACCTCCCCTTTAATACCATTAAGACATAGCAGACATTCTGGTGAAATTTTACTGAATACAATTCATAATATATTAAGTTTATAGAAGTTTATGTTCGCTTGATTCAAATTCTATCTTGAAGTTTCCAAGAAAGATCTTCAGCATGAAAAAGACTCTCAGCTAATTAAATATCCTTTTCAAAAAAGCATTAAGATGGATTCGAGTTGCAATTTCAATTATTGAGAGTACCACTATGAAATATTGGCAGAGATTACATATATATCAATGCAGTCACTGATACTTTTGAAGGACTTGTCATGAGAATTTTTTTAAATGTTAGCTTTTAAGGGGAATAAGTTAACCCGAAAATTGACAGGAGAGTGAAGAGGATTAACAAAAGTTTGTGACTGATCTGGCAAACGACTTTTAATTACCAGTCCTTCATAGTTCCGAACTATCCACGTACGACCTTCCCAGGAACTTAAAATGATTCATGATCACAGGACAGGGACTGGTTAAACACTGATCTATTACTTGGAAAAAAAAAGAAGAAGAAGAAAAAAAGGAAAGGAATAGAAGTTAAAACAAAATTTGCCAACTTCCCAAGGCCATTTAAGGATGGATTTCCATACCCTACATTCATATGTCTATTTCTGAGTTTCTGGAGTTCTGAAGCAGACGTTATAAATATTAATCTTCACGTTTATGTAGAGAAAACTACAGCATTTCAAAGTAACTCCAAAGTAAAACACATCGATAACATCACTCTACTATATTAAATTCGCTGAACTCAACATTCAAGAACGATAAAACTTACTACAACAACTTTGAAGAAAACATTCACTCAAGTTTATGACAAATTTAATACATTTAATGTTTGTGACATTTTGTAGGTCCCATTACGTCACATCACATACGCATCAGCCACTCCTTATTAGCAGACGATTTTCTGTTGCCATGGAGACGAAGTCGTACCAGTCTGGCAAGCACTGGACCATAATGCACTGCGGTTACACTTATCACAGTACAATGCAGTACAGTACCAGTCAAACAGTTCGGTCATACCAGGAAGTTTACTGCTGTTGGTGTTTCCACGAATATGACGTCATAATGTGTCCTCCATTTTATGTGCAAAAACAAAAAGTAAAAATTGAACAGAAAAATGCATACACAAAAACACGAAGGGGAACTGGGTGGGATTACCTAAAGTATTATAAAGCTGTGGAAATACATATTTAATAACAACACAATCTTACTCATAAAGGAAATAAATGAATTATTATTAGCTATTGGTTGAGGTGTTCTATTCCAGTTATGATAATATTTATTACTTACAACTGATTTTGTTTGGTGTGAGCATTGAATATTGTTATTCAACCTTCACAATACCTGCTTTCATCAAAGAAAACCATTATGTTAAGTTTCAGTTTAATAATCGTAAAATATATTATATAACAAGCGAGATAGCAGGCTGGACGCCAGTGGCGTATTGTGCCTCGCAAGTACACAAACTTAAGTTTACAAAGCAAAGTGCAGAAATCTGTCAAGATGTGCTGTAAGTCATGGGAATGAGATGAAGGTTGGTCAATGATAAACTGATACGCTATTGAAGTTTTAAGAATTGGAATTTTTAATCAACCTCAATTAAATTAGTTTTCACACCTTAACAGCAACATTTAATATGGAAATTTTATATAGGGGAAAATTTGATTAGTATATGTATTAAAAACTACATTTTGAAATCTGGTTATTTGGTAATTTTCCACTTATGTCTAGAACTACAGAAATTACAGATTTATACCACAGAAATTCGAATCATTGTTTTTGGAAAAATTACATTGGAATCATTGCATTCCACTTGTTGCTGTGACAAACAATCTGGTCGCCAAGCTGCCTTAAATCATGAACCATTGCCATGGAAACCGTCAAAACAACCGCAAAACAATGTGTTAAGGACATGGAACAATTTCACATTAACATGCAGGAGCATTTGGGATGGGATGGGCCAGAAATCAAGTGAGAAAAATTATGATAACCCATTCTTTTTCATAATTTTAAACAATCTGGCAGAGACAGGATGAAGCTGCTTGAAAAATGAAGGAAAAGTTAGAATTCATTAAATTACAAACTGGTTGAAACTGTTGTCAAATTTTCACATACATTTTGAGACCATCCATATTGTGCATGCTTAGTGGTCTTTACGTCCTGTATTTCTGCACCTGATGGGCTAATTAGGGGGTGATATTCATAGAGAAATGCAGTATTATGCTAATAATACTGAGGGGGTAAAAAGATGGTTGTCATAACTGTGAGGTTCTTAATAGTGAGTTGGACTTATGAGAGGTTTAACTTAATGCTGTTTTGTACTTATTGATCTCAATAGAATACATTTTTATTCATTGATGATATCCAATATCATTAATCATCGTATTACTCTATTCAGTATGATACCAGCTATGACCTTTACAATAAACTTAACTGCATATAACATGCAAAATTTGGTTCACTTCTTTGTGCTATAGATTTAAATTGAGTAGAGTAGCGTCATAATTTGATATGATTTGATATCAATGTTCAAAGTCTGTTTTCAATCAGTAATATGACAAGTCACAAGGCAGAATAAACTGGGCCATATGTATATGGAAACACAACAACAATTGCTTCAAAACTTTTCACACAATCGTCAAATATAGTTCTTTTATTATATTAGGATTCCGAGTTAATATGCATGTTTCTTTTTCTGTGGTTTACAAGCATGGAGCACAAAATGGCTAGACATGTTAGCAATTAGTCGAACCTTAATTTGCAACTAAACTTTAATTAAAGGTTCTTTTGTTTAAAGCGATAATATTTTGGTCATTTTCCATTACCAAAAAGAGGCAAAATTAAACCGCAATATATAATATAGCAAACAGTAAGTAAATTTTCACAGATAGATAGCTAGATAGCTAGATGGATATATAGGTAGATAGTTAGATAGGTAGATAGATAGATAGATAGATAGATAGATAGATAGATAGAAAGTTAGATAGATAGATAGATATATAGATAGTTAGAAAGTTAGATAGACATATAGATAGATAGATAAAGATAGATATATTAGATAGATAGATAGATAGATAGATAAAAGATAGATAGATAGATAGCAAGATAGAAAGATATATTGCAAGATAGAAAGATAGATATAAAGATAGATAGATAGTCAGATAGACAGATAGATAGATAGATAGCTAGAGAGATAGAGAGATAGATAGATAGAGAGAGAGAGAGAGAGAGAGACATATATAGATAGATAGAGAGATAGATAGATGGATAGATAGATAGATATATAGATAGATAGATAGATAGATAGATAGAAAGACAGATAGATGATAGATAGATAGAGAGACAGATAATTTAGTTCAAAACATACATAATTTACAAGTACATATTAATTGATCACAACACTTGAGGTGAATTACAAGAGGCTATTGGAAGCAATAAACTAGGTAAATTAGAGAGAAAAGAAAATACATACAGTTGATTAAAATATGCCAGAAATAGCATAATGAGCTAGATAGTTGATTTTTTCTTAATTGGTAAGGACATTAATTTGGAATCTGAAATAACTTTTTAATTGTTCCCATCAAGCTTTACATAACATAATAAACAGATGGACAGCCACTTAGCAAGAAATTCTGATTCAGCTTTCTGTGTTTCAAAACGAAACTAAATTCATTTTGAACGATGTTCCTTTTAGGCGGCTTAAGTTAAATTATTTATCCGGTCTTTAAATTCAGTTGTAAATAAATTATGGATTTATTTCTGCCCTTAAGAATCCTTATGAGAAATAACGTTCAGAAAAAAAAGTCTGGTAAACATTTTAACATTTTGAAATTCTAAAGCAACAGCTTATTTTCAAATTTCATAAATTAAGCTGATTATTACTGAGCTTATTACTGAGGCAAACTTAGAAACTAATTATGTTTAAGATACAAGAACTGGTATGCAGAAATGCCCTTATAATTTCATGAATCTAGAAACTAATTTAAACAGATTTGATTCTTTAAAATTAAAGCTGCATATATAATTTATACAGATTTGATTATTTAAAATTAAAGCTGCATATATACACAGTCCTCAAAATGACATGTGCTGAGGTAAATCTATTTATAAATGCTTTGGTAAAACTACTTACGTATGCTACTTATTATGATGCGAAAAATATTGATGTACAAATTCACTCACTAAATCAGCTTCTAGGTCCATGCTTTACAGATGCCCGGGTTCAACTGATGTCAGTGAAGTTTATCTCGTTTTATATACACTTTCATCAAACCAAATGTCCCTATGCTCACCCAGACCTTTGTCATGCACTGAAGGTCCAAAATATCTAAAGTTACACTTTAACAATGACAATTCTTACAATTTGTAGTAACAAAAGAGTACTTGTGACTTATGCGCGATTTAGGGACAAGGCCAGATAACCAGGATGTACGATGGACGATTCTAAACTCGTACTGGACCTACCACCCCCCCCCCCCCCCCATCCCACAAGGTCAAATGTTGGCAATATATTAGTCTAATATTTGTTTACCAGCTATTTATGGAACATATCAAAGCCTCCCATGAAGCATATCTTGTCAGTTTAACCAGAAATAGTATTAAGTACAAAAAAAGTTTTAATCATGAGACAGACAAAATTACAGGACAGACAGAAAATGACATACAATAGATAATGATATGACGAACAGTCTAAATTAGATAGACAGTTATGTCTTATATAATACAATGTTAAAAATATCAATAACACTAAACATGTTGACAACCATTGATACAACCATTGTAAACTTCCAAACAAAAAATGCAGGAACATAGAAAATGTAATATAGATACATGGCCAAATGTACCACATGCGTTTTCCATGAGAAGGATAAACGCATTTTTAGGTAATTATAAATGAGGGAAAACATGCATTTTCCATGCGTTTATCCTTCTCATGGAAAAAGAATGTTGCACATTTGGCCATGTAGAGCTATGTATTACAATTTATATTACAAACAGTTTGAAAGTAGGCAGTAATCACATTGCAATTTGCACTTATTATAAAAGATAAATGAGATCACTTTGTACTTTTTACCTTCACAAAATTGACCCTGAGATCCGGGTCCAAAATATGTATCTAATTTGACGCATATGTGCCAAAAATAAGCCTTTGTTTATGATATACAAAGTTTACGAAAATAATTGTAACAGTGGAAAATTCCTTTGGATAAATAGTGACAATTGCCATGTTTGGAATTTGACAATTTAAGGAAAGAAAATTGTCAGGATAGAAGTTTAAGTAAATTAATATGTAGTGTGTTAAAATTAGTGTGTTATTTTTATCATACAGATTAATTAGTTTTATATTAATAATTTTTCCTGCTATATACAGTTGATTTAGAGAATGAAGAAAATGACAAGAGTCAAAAGAGCTTCAGGCAAAAAGCAGGTGTCGCCGTTTTGACTGTCGACGTTTTTGTCTGTCGCCCATTTGACCACACAAAGGTGAGATATGTATGTTTTTTTTAGGGGGAAGATTTTTATTGTATTATGACGAATTATTCACCAATAACAAGCAATGACGAGAAAACAGAGCAGCAAGCTATGTACTTGGTAGAATGGAACCTCGCCATTAAGACCACTATGTGAAAACCTTTATGGTGAAGGTCCTCAAGATATTGAGATAAGATACATTACAAGAGGACAGTTAAGTCTAAATAACTGAACTAATAACCAAGTGGCCTTTAAGGTGATTTTCTTTTAGGGCATCTTAAGGCATTAGCTTACACAAAATGTCTTTTTCTTGATGTGGCAAACATTTGGCAGGGGGAGTACATGTAAACGTATAGAATTAACAAAAAAAATAATTAAGAAGCAATCATTATCAAATAACAAAACGGTCTACATATTCTATTGGTTCAATACAGAATTACTGGCAACCTCCAATAGCAAAAGTCCCATACAATTGCAGTATTATGCCTATGGCACGGATCTGAAGCTCAGTCAATGATGCAGGAAAAATGTCATGGGAGATTTTGTCTAAGCAATAAAACATCTTCTGGCTCAATACACTTATCTGTTCTGTCACAAGCCGAATTTCTCATACAGTCAATAGCACACTATTGCCTACCAACTAAATGCATTCTTTTCCACAATATTGTTACAAAGACAAGCAATAAAAGAACATGGATAATGGACATAATTATGACCATATATATGTTTGCTAAGTTGCAATGGTCACCTGATTACATCTATCCCATAATCCCATGCAGCTGTCTAACTGACTAACACACTGATTGACTGATTGACTGACTGCCTGGCAAACGATTATTAATACACTAAATAGCTAGACAGCTAGACAGCTAGACTGATAGCTAGATAGATCGGTAGCTAGATATATAGATTGATGGAATAATAGATAGATAGATAGATGGATAGATAGATAGATGGATAGATGGAGATAGATAGATGGATAGATAGATAGATAGATGGAAAGATGGATAGATAGATGGATAGATGGATAGATAGATGGATAGATAGATATATGGATAGATGGAAAGATGAAAAGATAGATGGATGGATAGATAGATAGATGGAAAGATGGAAAGATAGATGGATAGATGGAAAGATAGATAGATAGATGGATAGATAGATGGAGAAATAAAAGTGCTGGGAAATTTGAACATAGGCAAATAGATGAGACTGGTTATTATCATTATTGGTTGGTTGGTAGGCAGGTCGAGATAGATAAATTCTATCGGACGTGGAAATTATCATCTAATACAGTAAAATATTTTTGATTAATCAATACTTGATGACAATGTATATCATTATTGAACCATAAATGAAAAGCATAAAAAAAGTGAAATGACTGTCATTTCTCACAGTGTCTGTATTCTGTCGAGACCAGCTCAAGAACTCAATTCTGCCTGTCAGTGGCTGTCAGTGGCTGGCAGCAGGTACATCCAGGTCTACCGATGGCATAAAGAGCTTTATATACACGAAACTGGAATTGCTGGTTCAGAGTTTGTGATGTGCAGGGCAGGAAGGCCAAGAGGTTAGTAACAGAGTTATGGCTGGTGATAGCAAGACACGAAAGTGATCGAGAGAGATACAACTGCATGTCAGAGAAAGAAAAGTTATGTATTTGAACTTTGTGGTAATAGGTGCAACCCAAGAGCATTCCAGAAGTGGCCTTAATATCGAGGTGGTCTTAATTTTGGAACTTCATGATAGTGTCAGAGAGAGAGATCCCAGAATGGGCCAAGAGAGCGTTGAGTCCACATCGTTTCATCGGGTAGTCCAACATACTGCCTCACGACATGCTTGCAAATGACAGCAATATTTCGGTCTAGTTATCGGGGACTACAGTGTATATTGTGACTACCGAATAGATGACAAACACTTCAAGAGAAAGAAAATATGATATGTTAATTTTGTACTATAGATGAATCCTAGGTAACTGTTCACATTAAAGCCAGATGCCTGAATTCTTTTTTAATCAGTTGTCTGTCAGTGCCTGTATTTTTGAGCCAACTGTCTTTCAGTTCATATGTTTTTGCACCTATTTGTTAACTTGAAAATATTTACACAAACGATTTCAAGCAACAGTCCCAAAGATTACAACTGGTTAGACAGTCCAAGGAACACCAGTCCAAGGAACACCACAAATGTTACTGAAAAACAAAGCTTCCCTCATGCTCAAATGAGCATTTGGTCAATTAAGGGAAAGGCTGAGTACTTGGGTTTTGCCATTTGAGGTAATTACAGTACCCCCCTCTATCTTGGGAATAGCAGGGTTTGTTTTATTACCCTCTAGAGGGGCAACAAGACCACGACAACATTGACTGATCGGAGCTGACACCAGGACTCTATCAGGCAGGGCTTGCCTGATATTGCTAGCATTGGTCCCCTGAGGTCAGGGCATCTCATGCTGGGGTCATGGATTTATGGTTTTAGCAACCTGGGGCCTATTACACGCCCAGTTGGGTCCGAAATGCATAATAACATGCGTCATTTGGGACATCTAGCATCTAGTAGTGACACTGCTTAGTTATATAGTCTTGAGGTATTATACTTGTGCTGGTATATACTAATCTTAGAATCTTGCTATTATGAGTGCTGCTGGCAATGTTTACTTTAAAAAAAATGAAAAAAAGTTTCATGGTAAAGTATTTATTTCGGTAGTCCAACCATTTGAATTGGAGCATATTTCAATTAGTCAATATCTATGAAAATATTTACTAGTAAAAGCATTAAATTAAATGTCAATATTCATACAAATACGGGTTTGCAATTTCAAACACCATTGCTGCAAGACCCCAACGCAGCCACTGGCTTTAGCAGCCACCTTGGCCACCTCTCTTGGCTGACCACTTAACACAGATTGCACTGTGTTTTTTTTTAACACAGTACAGTGCAACATCGCTATGACAAAAATGTGGCTACTTGACATTGAAATGACTAAGAGTTCAACTGTTTTGACAGTGTCTAAAATGACTGATTCAAATAACACTGCCTACTATCAAATTAGTTAGCCTTGTCAGTGTCATTTTTGATAGCAGTCATACTGGGTGACCTTCTAGTCAAATGTATAATATCTTTAAAATGACATTGTCAAAACCTGGCTGATACGTGAATTGAAAAGTATACGATAAAAAGGGCAGGGGGGGGGGGGGGGTGTTACTACACAAACTACATTTTCAGATAAGATGATCCCAATGCCTTAGTGCAATATAAATCTTTCAAAAGCTTTGGATATCATCTGAGGTCCTTCAAAGTGAGCTTAGGACTTGGATTCTGTCAGTTACATCTTTAAAACTTTCCTAAACCTTTTCCAAAGGCTGCAAGGTGAGTACTGTCTCAAGATGGTAAACAGTTCTGTCAATTATTCAGGCTGTTTTTTAAATACAGTTCTGTCACTTATAGAGGAGCCTGTTTTTAAATACATTCGCTTTTAGTGAGTTTATAAATGTCATAGGAATTATGACTAAACGATGGTTAGTAATTGTAGCTACAAAAATCCCTGAAGTGACCTGCGTAACAGCAATTGTACCATCCCTCCAGCACAACCCAACGATTCTGTCCAATATTTAAGGGGGTTGGGCATAGCTCAGTGGTAGCCCACTGGGTCCTGGGTTCAATTCCCAGTCAACCCTAAGCAACTAAGTTGGATGTCTATTTCATCTTTCATCTCATTGTCATGGTCCCTGCTCGTCCTAATTAGCCCATCAGGTGCAGAAATACAGGACGTAATGCCCTGATCCACCCACCTGTACAATATTAAGACCATCAGAATTATGAAATTGCTGTCAGGATAGAGGTAGAAAGGGAAACAAAAAGTTACATTATCATAACTGCCTCGATATTAAGACCAGTGTAATAACAGAGGTGGTCTTAGTAGTGAAGTCCACTTTATAGCATTTTTCCCAAGTGTTATCAGGTTCATAGGCAGATGAAATGATGCGATGATAGTAGACATACTTCCATGACATCAGTTTGAAATTATGTAACAGAAAAGCATCATAACTACCTATTAATTTCTGAATGCTATTCTACTTCATGGATTCAAAAAGTACTCCATTACCACAAAAAATGATTTCATCCATGGAGGCACGAATACTCTTGCCTAAGACCCACACTGTCTGTCTGTCTCGCTGTCTCGCTGTTTAGCTGTCTGTCTATCTGTCTGTTAGTTGTCAGCTGTCTGTCTGTCTGTCTGTTAGTTGTCAGCTGTCTGTCTGTCTGGATGTCTGTCTGTCTGTAAGTTGTCAACTGTCTGTCTGTCTGTCTGCCATAAACGAAATCACTCACCGAAACCAGGCGTAATGCACTGAGAATCAATACAGTATCTCTCAAACATATTGTGACCTCCTTACTACATTTTGTCAATGTTGTAGATTACTGTTTGGTGCAAATTGAATCTTTTGTAAAAAGACTCAGACAGAGATGGACTTTGTCTGATTTAAGACGCAATTTGGAGTTAGGAAGACTCTCTATAGCACCATCCACTGATTACTGTTGCCAAGCAATAATCATTCCAACAAAAATTCTGATGACAAGGTATTTTCTTCAGCGAATGTCAGAAAAAATCTCACAAACAATAATTTAAAGGTCACCAATTCTATGGAGGTGTACACTTTTGAATATATTGTGCAACCTAACCATTAAGAACGCCTTACCTTTGATGCAAAAATTAATCATCTTTATGGTGAGGTGTTCGCCCCACCATGGCATCGAGGAGTTGGACAGATCCTCATCAACCATTGCCTCACCCCACCCACTGGTGTGAGCTCTTAAGCCCCTGTGGTTAACCCCGTGTTCAAGGCTGAATCGAGAAAGACTCTGGATTGGCCTGCCAAGGGTGTAATTATAAAGTCGGTTGAAACTGCTTGAGCGGTGATTCTAGACATTACCAAACAAAATTGTCAAAATAATTTCACTATGTGAAATAAAATATTGCAGTAAAATTCCAACAATATTTTTTGGTATACATTTTTATAAATATTTTCCCAACATGCCATTAACACTATGTTGAAAACCTTTTGTGTTTGTAGGGTATGTTTTTACAATAATTGACAACAAAAATAGTCTACAACGACCTTCATACAAATGTCGTAAATCTAGAAATGGAGCAATTAAAGTAGAATAAAATAGAATAGATAGATAGTTTGTTGTTTGCCATACATTTGTTTCATCATATTGTACATACATATATAATTTTTTTCTTCTCGAAGGCATATAGCCGGTGCTGAATAAGTAAGATTGATACTCTCTACACTGGGAATAAATATTTATTTGTGGATTTGAAAAAAAAGTGAAGTTAGCTTGTTGGGTGGATTCTCATCTGGCCAGGCTATGTAGCCAGGAAATTTCCAATTAAGTCTGGTCAGCCAGTCTCAGTGTGAAATTCTATTAGTGTTGCACGTAAAAGAGAGAATAAGAAAGAAAGATACAAACGACCTAAAATACAGAAAGACAGGCAGAGAGATAGACAGAGACACAGAGAAACCGAGAGACAGAGAGACAGACAGAGAAACAGACAGAGAGACAGACAGACAGCTAGATAGATAGACAGCTAGACAGATAGACAGACTGACAGTTAGACAGATAGATAGATAGTCAAATAGACAGACAGATAGACAGATAGATAGATAGTCAGATAGACAGATAGACAGACAGAGGTGCTGCTCACTTTGATTTAAATTTCTTTTCGTGACTAGCAGCTGAGCTTTAGAGAGCTAAATCAGATGTCAATCTCAGTTACATGCGAAATTATTACAGAGTAACCACATGGTGCTAGGGAAGCTCCTTGCTAAACACCATTACTTGTTGCAGGCTTCCATCCTCCTTCTGATTTGGAAATTGAAAGGCCAGGAGTAAAGCTAGAGACTACCAGCCCATTCTTACATCTGAATATCTAGTAAAGGATCAACTGGCCTAAAATTGGTAACCAAAATTGTTGGTTTGGAAAATGGTACAGTTAGTCTGAAATTCAAATACCACCAAAAGATATGAGTCATGTTAAGGAATTGTGTCTAGGACTACCAAATAAGCGTGTTAATGTCTGAACTAGCGGAATAATTAGGTAAGAACAGGTGCTATCTGAGTATGTCGCCGTTGATGGTTAGTTTTTTTTTGAAGAGGAAACTGTTGGTGAAAATCCCAAAGAAAGGTCCAGAAACAGGGCTGTCACATTGAATGACAAAAATGTCTGCTTTCCGGTCGATTTTGTCCAGAATTGCTGAGGACCACTTGGAACAAAAAAAGGCATGTGGGCAATGTAAGAGACAAGCTCACTCAAGTGTTGTGGACGGCCCAGAAAGAGCTTACATAGGGCCCTTAAGTGTGCTGGACAGAATGGAAGGGTTTACATAGTGCTACAGAAAGATGGCATGGACAGAGACGAGAGTTCTGTGGTCATACGTTGTCATGCTTGTACGTAATAGACTTATACACCAATGAGCAAAAAAGGGAAGTCATTAGCATAATTTGTCTGACTTTTTGTCTGCCCATTTGCTCTCACATTTGTCTCACTTATGCTTACTTTGTCCTCAGTATTTGTCTTACTTCAGGCTGAGTGGGATGATATTTGTCCTAATAGAACTGCAGCCCACTACTGTGGAAGATATTGCTCAGTGAACATAACAATATTTCGAGTGTGTAAGAAAGGAAGGCCATGAATTGAAACACGAACTGCATCGATATTTCGTGTTTGTCACTCTATCTGAGGATCATTATAGGCAATATACAAATGATAACAATAAAATGGATATCCACACATTAGGTCAACCTCGAAATTAAGACCACTTCACCATGAAGAACTTCCAAAACTACTTTACTTATTCTGCTTAATCTGAGACTACCTATGGAATATTTCAACCATCTTGCTATAACTGTCTACTGAAAACTAGTAGGCCTATATAGTATTCCGTGAAGATCAATGTGTTAAATTTGGAAACAAGAACATTTTATTGAAAACACCAGACCTGTTCAAGCATGAGCCTCTCTCACCAAATTTCATGGCATAATTTATATATATATATATATATATATATATATTTCGTATATATGATTAGAAATACATATTCAGTATAAAAACCCATCATCACAACAAGTTTGGCAAGTCTTTACTGTTTGTTTATATCCAACCATTGGGTCTCGGGTTCCATTCCCGGTCGAGCCTAAGTTGGATGGCTGTTTCATCTTTCGTCTCATTGCCACGTTCCCTGCCTGTCCTAATTAGCCCATCAGGTGCAGAAATACAGGACGTAAAGCCCTAATCCACCACCACCACTGTTTGTTTATAATGTTATCCAGATTTGCTTATGCAGGTCTTCACAGTTTCGAAGCCACGACCCGGAGACATACATCATAATCCTTGACCCCTGCTTAACACAACTTTGCAAGACTAAAAATATATATTGATCTCAAAGCCACAACATTCAATACTTCTACACTAATGAAAGACCATCGACCCAAATTCTCGTAAAACACCTAAGTGTTTGCAGATAACCTTTCACTTTGAAACTTTCTTGGACAGATTTTATCTGAGAGATCACACTAATATGTGCCATATATTATATTTCCTGCTCATAATAACTGTACCATCAATACTATTGACGCATCTAGTTGCCTTATCACATTCAGATGCTTAAAGGGAGGACTTATGCTATACAAAAATCATTGCTAATTTCATACATCATGCGGGGATCACCCAAGGTGCAGAATGGCACTGGTATGATAAGGTGTGCAAAATGATACGTCATTGACTACACATTGTGTGGAGAGTGCATCTACCCAATGAATGCCCCCAGTGTTATCATACTTTGGCATGCAGGAAATATAATTTGCTGACCACTCATATATGAAGTCCACTACATATGCAATGTAGTAGGCCTATATTAGGTGGAAAGCTTTAAATACCAAAACCCACGCCACATGAAATTTGTGGTGCGCCACCTCAGCCTGTTGAATGTCCTCTCACTGTTAATAGTGGATTTTCACGGAAGGTTCTCTGTATTTTCACCAGGTGGCTAAAACAGAATACTGCAATTCTATTGGCTGAAAAAGTTTCGCCCTTGGCTGTGATTGGCTGAAGTAAAGTGCATCCTAGCTACAGTATTTTTAGTGCATTTTTATGTATATTTTACACTTTAGTTGATTTTTATTATTTTTCTGAGAAAGTTATATATATATGGAATCAGTTAGTTATTACCTACTGTGTCTGAAAAGCAAAATGAGTAATAAGAGGAGAGAAAACACTTATGTCCTGCTGAATTCAGGACTGTTCAGTGAAAAGACTCTATTGGCGTTCACAACAAAGAACTGATATTAATCAAGCGCGCTTTAGTGAACAGAAGAACTTGGACAAATCCGAACCCAGGACCATTTGGAGCTGAGGAGTTCCTTAACCACTGGATCACTGTACACACTGTATAATTTCAATGAGTAGGTCTGGACTCGCGGATTGAACTCGGCAGGGCCGTAGCCTGCATGAGGCAAAGGGGGCCACCACCTCATCCAGTGTGGGTCAAATTATATTGTATCATGCTAATTTAAGGCAATAACACCGTCCTATTATTTTTAATATTTCTATGGAGTGTGCCTCCTCTGATTTCAGCCTCTGGCCACGGCACTGACTCTCTCTAGAAGCTGCAATGAGCCCACACGACTTTTTCCACTAGGGTGAACCAACTAGCAAGTGCTCTCCAGAACTTACAATATACTAGATGAGCACGACCTCTCCGGTTCAAGGAGAACTCTCACAAGTGGAGGCGAGATCACAGCGAGTCAGCACGTGTTGTGGCGTCACTTGGCATGTGTTGTGACGTCACTTGACATGTAGCGCCCCTCGCGGTGGCTAATTGCAGGAGACGTTAAGGTCAAGCCACTTAACGGTGACCAGAGGTTCTGCCTGAACTGGATGTGCTGACCAGTGCTATCTATCTATATCTATCTACCTATCTATCTTTGCACTTTGTAGTGGTAACCCCATTGAAGTGTATGTCTGTCCAGTTGGCATTAGTCAGTCAGTCAGTCAGTCAGTCAGTCTATCTTTCTGTCTGTATGTCTATCTGTCTAGCTGTCTGTCAGTCACACTGTCTGAGAGGTCTATGGGGGCCACTTGATAACGACAAAGTCTTGTCCTTAAATGATCCCCAAGGCAGTCCTTTCAAATATTCACCCATTACTTTTTTTTTGTTTATACGAAATGATAATAACTTATGTATACAGGAAAGGACAATAAAGAGATTCTGATTCTGATTCTGAGTGTCTGTCTAGCTGTCTGTTAGGCTAGCTGTCACACTGTCATGCTGTCACGCTGTCAGTCTGTCTGTCTGTCTGTCTGTCAGTCTGTCAGTATGTCTGTCAGTCTGTCTGTCTGTCTATCTAGCTGTGTGTCTGTCTGTCTATCAGTCTGTCAGTCAGTCTGGCTGTCTGTGTGTCTGTCTGTCAGTCTTTCTAGCTGTCTGTGTGTCTGTCAGTCTGTCAGGCTGTCTAGCTGTCTGTGTGTCTGTGTGTCTGTCTGTCCAGCTGTCGGGCTGTCAATTTGAAATGCTATTTTGGAAAGGTGTGCCGGATAAGCACAAGTTAATATATGATATTTTATTCATAAAGAAAAATTATTGGTACTCACCTACACGTCAGCACATGAAAAGAAAAAAAAATAGTACATTATTAATAATTGAACATTGAAATGCAACAAAGAACATTCAAGATTTTTCAATTCTTTTGAGATAGGACAATTTGTTACTTTTTCTGAATCTATCATCAGTATATTGCATATTCGATATATTATATATTCAGTCAGGCTTCGATTGTGCAATATACTCTTTCCTCATCCCACAAAACTTCATGTTGAACTTCTCACCATTCACTATTGACATTATCTTTCTGTGTTACTTTCAATGTGGGTTGCCCCATAGCTAACTATTTAGTGTTTCTTAAACCATTCTTGCATTTCAAATCTCCTTCAAAAACAAGAATTTCATTATTCACTGAAGACAAATTTTAAATCACTGTTATTATTGCAAAGTCCTCATTTTAATTTTTTCTTGACTGCTACATGCAGACTTGATTAATTGAAAATCATTCTTGAATAACGCATGCAATTCCTAATCTACTGCCCGTCTTCCTTTGCTAGCTTTCGGAATGGCATAAATTAGACCAAAAAAAAAACACCTTGAAATACAATTGAATTTTCATGTGATGCCAAGATAGATGTTGCACAAAATTGCATTTTAGTCTCCACTATTCTCCCTCATACATGTATTTATGAATTCGCAGAAAGGCAAATATATGCATTGCAGGTAAAGTACATTCTACAAAAATACGGTGTGAATATCGATCAAAAGTGAGAAGGTACCTTTTTGTACAGTAACCTGTTTCATATGAACACATTCATTGACGAATCTGGTTAAACACTATTAAATATATATAAGCAATATATATATATATATATATCAGCATATTATTAATGATCACTATAAGTGGTGTTGATGCAAGGTCGAGTGGTTAAGGAGAAATGCTAGCTACATTGTACTATGGAGGTCCTGGGTTCGAATCCCATGACCGAAATCTACACAGAATGTCATTAGCATGAGTCTTTAAATTTGTGTTGCCATGTGCCCGATGTTTATCATGCAGGTTGTAGACCCCACCCATGTGGTAAATGTGTACTATGGGTATGGACTGAAGTCTTATCTACATGGCCAAATGTGCCACGTGCGTTTTCCATGAGATGGATAAACGCATGGAAAACGCATGGTTTTTGTCTAATTAAAATGAGGTGAAAACCATGCGTTTTAAATTGCGTTTATCCTTCTCATGGAAAATGCACGTAGCACATTTGGCCATGTACTCATCATTAAGTCTGCCTCGGCCAGCAGGTCATATAGGTTGATGAAGCCTCTGCTCAGTAGCATTAAGTCAAAAGGAAGCATACAAAACATTGCATATTCTATTTTAAGGTGAAGCTGTTTTTCTTGTGTCACTTGATAGATTGTTTCTCCAAATACTGGCCCATTAATCTACACAATTTATATGCATTTATTCTTTTTTCGTCTACTCCCACATATTCATCAATCGCGACAAACCACCGAAACCCACAGTCACCTAGAATTAGAAGCTGCAAGAATACATGTACACCCATTAATTGAATTAACTTCTTTTTTCTCTTATCTTGACCTTGCAGCTCGACTGAAGCCTGCTCAATGGCCGAGAGAACTTGTAAAGCCAAAAAAAATACTGGCCTGGACAAGGTACGTCTTTTGGACATTTTCTGTTCTTTTAATGGCTGCTAAGACTATTAGCAAAGGGTCATATATTAACTGCGATTGTCTGAGTGGCCACCAATGCACCTATGCCAGAGTGGTGACATATTTTCCAGTAGAATCTCAAAAAAAAAAGTATATAGTTAAAAGTAAATCGCTCTTATTGAGCCCTCTTGTATGTTAATAATAAAGAAAAGATTGTTGAATCGGAAGAAAGGCAGAAATTAAAAATAAGAAGAAGAAATAGCATAATTATTTTAGTGTGTTGGTAGTCTTAATAAAGAGGTAAAATTTATATCAAGTCACAGCAGATGACAAAGTATACATTTTTCTATATATGATAGTCTCAATAGTAGGATACTCCTCATATTTGGGTCGTCCTATCATTTTAAATACAACCAGTAACAATACAACAGTTACTCGACAATAAGGTCTATTGTAAAGAGCTTTTTCTATGGCTGATAATTTTGCTCCTTTCTCATTATGTTTTTGAGGTTTTGTCACAAGAAATCGTCAATTCCATTGTAACCTTTTACTAACATTGCATAATAGTGAGTGTGACTGCAAATTTCCTGAGGAAACACAATCCTACATCTCTTTACAAGAGGAAAGAAACATGATCTTAATAGAATTTTTATTTGCTCGTGAGGTCCGACTCTTTTATTTGGGCAAACGCAATCACCTTTCCTTTTCTGGTCATATTAACAGTCCCCTTTTGTTGCGAATGTTCATTAGGGCTTAGCCTAAGAGTTGGGACAATGATATGTCTTTAAAGAAGGCAAAAATCTATATAAAAAAAGTCGAACAAAGAGAAGGAAAAAAAGTGAACTAAGTCTACTGGTGATCTGATCTACTAGACAAAGAGTACAGATGCAAATGCTTGCTTTCTGCAGAGATACATGATATCTTTCCGGTCAGATCAGAAGTATTCTTTTCAACTTCATATATTCCTCTTTTGTCCTTTTTACTAGTGCTAAGAAAGTAACGAATTCAAGGATATTGTTCCTTGATTTACGATCAAAGTTACTGGAATGGACCTACATCTTGGTTTATATAGACCTTACTCTAGTTGTGCTTCGTTGCAATTCGGCATTAAGTGGAATGAAGAAGCTAAAAGAGAGGAGAGGAGAGGAGAGGAGAGGAGAGGAGAGGAGAGGAGAGGAGAGGAGAGGAGAGGAGAGGAGAGGAGAGGAGAGGAGAGGAGAGGAGAGGAGAGGAGAGGAGAGGAGAGAAGATGAGAGGAGAGGAGAGGAGAGGAGAGGAGAGGAGAGGAGAGGAGAGGAGAGGAGAGGAGAGGAGAGGAGAGGAGAGAAGATGAGAGGAGAAGAGATGAGAGGTGAGAAATGAGAGGAGAGGAAAGGAGAGGAGAGGAGAGAAGAGGAGAGGACAGGAGAGAAGAGAGGAGAGGAGAAGAGAAGAGAGGAGAAGGAATGAGAGGAGAGGAGAGGAGAGAGATGAGAGAATAGGAGAGCATAGTAGAGAAGAGTAGAGTAGAGTAGAGTAGAGTAGAGTAGAGTGGAGAGGAGAGGAGAATAAATAAAAATAACTATTTTTTAACACTAGGAAAATAACTACCTACACAATGCAGCAAATGTTAATCAGGAAATGCCTTTGTTTTCTACTGAAAGGCACAGCTCTTTTTCGTGGAATGCAAATTACACTGTTATTTGTCAGGAGGTAAAAATCCATATTGTGGATTTCTTTTTTTCATTTATTGATCATGTCACAGAAGAAGTTTTTTGCACAAATTATAATATAACACATATATATCCTGTCAAATCGCATGAAAAATTTTATAATTATCATGGACTAAATCTTTAGATAGAAACTTAATGTAAGCTGTGGCCTCATAAAGGACCAATTACCAAGGTATTGACAATTTTCAGACAAATATGAGGCGTAATGCTTGAATATTTCATATCTTCTGATCTAGTCCAATGGTTAATATGCATTGTTTTCTACTTTTCCCTCACATAAGTATTCAATAAATTTGTTTTGAAATGGCTTCAGTCTAGAATTTCAGGTAATTTTGGAATATGTGAATCGTTCGCTGGCTCAACTGATGCAAACTTCAGGTCTGGCGTTTTCTCACACTCTTCTACATTTTCTCCCTTCGATCAACATGTGTCTAGCCCTAGAAGTACCTTCAGACAGGCCCCTGTCATTTGATTTGATGGCCACCTCAAGCGCCATCTAGTGATGGCTCTGGTAGCGTGCCTGAATGACTGTTTACATGACTAAATAGGACTCTTTCTATTTCGCTCATGTCAAGGTCACGACATATGTACAACTGTATGACATGTGTGACACATAACTGTCATGCGATGACATGTCATAGCGTCATGTTAAAGGCCATATATATAATATTACTTTTACTTATAGTACATTTACTACATAAGATAAGTCATATCAGCTGTAGAACAACACAATTAGATCACTATTAAGAATACTGAAGTGGTCTTGATATCGAGGTAGTTCTAAAGTGTCTGTCTGTCTAGCAGTTTGTCTATCTGTCTCTCTATCTGTAAATCTGGAACTGAAATTCCAACTCTTTTATACAGTGTTCATAAACTAGGGAAACTAAACTCCAGAGGATGTCATGTGAATCCAGGAATCCCATTGGCTGAGTGACTGACTTAACCAATAGGAGTCTTGGATTGACATGACGTCCTCTGGAGTTTAGTTTCTAAGTTTATGAAATCTGCTGTAACAATAAAAGGCACCAGCGAACAAACACATGCCATTGAGTCACCATGTTGCACAATTCTTAGCTTCATAACTACATTTATACAACCTTGATAGCATTCCAAATCGTTTCAACATCGGCGCCATGTCGGCGATGTTAATACGATGTTGTAACGACAGTGGCCTACATGGAAACGATGCTGGGCCGATTTGGAATGCTATCTGGGAAGAACGGATGTGACAGAAAAGTTTCAAAACAACACCAAAAATATTCGAAATTGCACTGAGTTATTCTCCACTTACACGCCCAAGCAGAGGAATCTAGAAACTCTCTGCCTTGCAAATGATCCTTGCAAAAGTTAACATAAAATTTAACATTTCAAGGATGGTACTTTAGGCATTTACAAGTTAGTGAAAACAGGGAATTATGCATCATAATTGTTTTAAACTTTGTAATACAGAGAAATTCTACTTTTCGACCATCTATTACACAACTAAGGTAACTGAATTCCGGACTAAAACTGCATTAAAAGCCACAATTTATCTCACTAATAAGACCACAAATTTAGGTCTGTTATCTTGAACAAAGGGTGGTCTTAACATCGAGTCTGTACTGCGCAAGACATATATTCTAGTCCTATCAATTATTATTCTTTCAATATTCTATGAATAGACTCTAATGCTAATTAATATGATTTGCCATGGACTTACAATACGACAGAATGGCAAGACCAATTAAGAATCTATATGGTGTAGCCATGGTGTCTACTTGAAGGCTCGGCAGCTAGATAATTTAGGTAATAAATGTTTCCAAGAGATTATCTCAAATGTCTACGCTGACAGTTGTAATGCTATATTACAAGTCTAATTGTGGACATAGTACAGTGGAGTGGATCATAGTCACAATTGGTGTAGATTTCAAGCCTTACCATCTCATCATTACATCTCTCATAACTAGCCAAATAAGTTGGTTAAACTTTGGACCACTAGCATCACTGCAACATTAATTTGATGTATAATAGGCCTACATGGTCTCTGTGTTGAGGCAATAAAAAGACCCCACCCATTGGGTAAATGCATCAATGTATGTAACATGGCATGGACTAGTAACCCTATCATTTCATCATTACCTCTGCTTCTGGCATATTTGCTGACTGACTTTACCCAGATAGCATTCCAAATTGGGCCAGCGTCGTTCTGATGTCGGCCGCCATCGGTACAACATTGTTTCAACATCGCCAACATCGCGCCAACATTGATACGATTTGGAATGCTATCTGGCTAGTTGTCCTGAGCATGCGTAGAGTTCCTTGCTCATGTTGTTCAATATGCTTGGTGTTATTTGTATTTTTATCACCAAATATTTCCACTATCTTGTCTGTTTATTAGATCACGTCCAGTACCTCCCATCAGGCTTCATACAAAGTGTGCCCTATGGCAAAATTCTCTTGTTTTCTTCTTCTATTAGCCAAGGGGCTGTTTATTCCTTAAGGAGGCTATGCCTAGTCGATCAGTAGTCATAGAGCCCCTTGTAGACAACCTGTCTCTATTAGTGTTCCTGTTAGAGCCATGTTAAGGCCATATCAGTCTCTTTTAGGCCCTAGTCGTGGCATTCTTGTCTTCATTACTACAGCTTGTCTGCCAGCCTTTTCCGATTGTGCTTTTATGAAGTCCAACTCCTCGCCATCTTAAGTCCCTTTTATGGATGTTCCATGTCTCTTATAAGGATCTAAAAGAGAAGTAATCAAGAGACGGAGACTGCTGAGACTGGGAGCTAAACTCAGTTACAGAATCCAGCAGCCAGCGTATACAAAATGCGACAAAGGCCTGAGATCAGGAATGAGCTCCGAGCAGCTATTCATCAGCCATAAGTGCGCTAAGCAATACTTTGCTGTCTCAGTGGTACGGGAATCTGGAACTCAATCAGCTTGAACACATTCACTGGCAGAAGTAATGATGAAATGATAACGGTTTACAACTTTACAGTCCAGACTTGCCACATTTTTGTCTTTCGATTGTCCCGAATTTAATGCATATCTATTGTGGAAATGGAACTGGCCTGACCTTTTGGTCAACTTTCATGACCAGCTATCAGTGGCAGACGTAACAATGAGACGATAAGGGATGAAAGCCATACCAGGTTTCACATTTGCTGTCATGTATCCCTCGGGTGTGGTCCTTTACCTGAACACCAAATATGTTCTGCTAAATATAAAAAAAAAAGTGCAACAAATACTGACGTCTTATAGCGAGATAAATAATAAGGCTAAGTCAGAATGCCCAGGCCGGGAATCGAACCTGACACGCTTCAAGAAGCTGGTCAATACCTTAACCGCTAGACCAAGTTGCATTACCTCATACATCAGGTTTAAGCAAACATGCAAAATCACACAAAAATGGGCTCAGCTGGTTTCAAAGGGTGCTGTATTTCACAGTACCATCCAAATTTGTAATTGAAAACTCCCAGTTTTAACAATCATTTTGAATTAAAATATCAAATTTCCACTTAGAAAAAGTTGACAACCCTCCCCAAAGAGACAAAGCTGTCATGATGACATCTATCACAACCGAAATCTTACCCAAGATTTTCCTCAATTCTCATAAAATAGAAAGAATGGCAGAAGATATTGGTTACCTAGGAGACGAATTGACAAAACAGTTGGCAATTCTTAATTGCCCACCCATGAAAGATCTTAATCGGTCGGGCATCAAGAATAATGTAAACTGCATTTGCCATGAGTTTATTAATTGCATCCCCTCCCACTGGCAATTAGGGCCTCTGCTCAATTAACTGGTTTTTAATGCTCATGAAATTTTAGTTCATTCAGCTGGAAAATATGAGTACACAAGCACTCTTAAATTGCATGCTTGGCTTAAAGGGCTGAAAGTTTTGGAAAATTTTTGTTTTTGTCATTCACAGAACTTGAACCCCAATGAACATGAGAGAAACTTTTGAAAAAGCAGAAACAACAGATCGGATGTTATGCACAAAGTGGTGCAACAACCACAAGTAACCACTGGAGTTATAAAGATGAAGTATGGGTTTTTGAAGAGGAGTATCTCACATACAATGGGACCGAGGCTATCATGTATGATGTGGCTCAAAATCAGAGCTGCTAGCAAGATTTGAACCATTAAGGTCACTTCCATCGTTGGGCAGATGTGGGCCCGACGTTGGCTGATGTGATGACTTCAGGCAGGCCAACACTGGCCCAAATTGGCATATCATTGGGATATAATCCAACCCAGATAGTATTCCAAATCGGGACAACATCGGAGCGAAAGTGGTGATTTTGATCCCAGATAGCGTTTCAAATTGGCCCAGCATCGTTTCCATATAGGCCACTGTCGTTACAACATTGTCTTAACATCGCCGACATCGTGGCGACTTTGAAATTATTTGGAATGCTATCTGGGGTATAATGTTGTACCGACGGTGGCCAATAACGAATCGATGCTGGCCCGATTTGGAATGTTATCTGTGAAGCATATTCCATAGCCTTCCCTACTTGACAAAATTTGCGTCAGTTTCATCTCAGCAAATATGATTAAACACAGAGCCACATTCTTATTGTTAAAAGCCTGGCTTATTACAATCATTGGTACGGGGTAAAGAGTAATATCTTGGGTAAGTAAATGCCACCACTATGGGGTAAATGTAAACAGCATGGATCCAAACTTTATCATCTTATCATTACGTCTGTCAGACAGTAGCTGCTCGTGTGTCTTAACCATGAATTAAGTGAGCTGACTATTTGCTTCAGGCCAGCTAGTATATGGTAACGATAGAGTACAAAGTGGCCACTCAAGCTATGGTATCAACAATACACACAAAAAAGTACGTTGTACATAATCAGGAATAATATGGATGGATGGGACACATCTCTGAACTACTATCAGTAACTACAGCTTCCAACAACTAAGCTTTCTCCTGATTGGCCAGCCACAAACCATCATGATCTTTGATCCCCCGTTGCTAGGTAACGAACGACTTAATTGGGGTGTCACGTGCTCAAGTTACCCAATCAAAGACAAGATGAATGCACCATCTAGTGCGGATAACTCTGTGAGCGAAAATAAGGGAATACCTCCCACGGAAACATATAGCCACTGTATTACTAGTAGTGATATATCATAACGCTAATTATGTAGGAATGCCCAACAAAGAAGTTGCTCAATTGTTGAACGCACACCCCAGATAGCATTCCAAATCGGCCCAGCATCATTTCCGTGTAGGCCACTGTCGTCACAACATCGTATTACATTTTCCGATTTAAAGGCTATTGTGATAGATAAGAGGACAAACTGAAAAATACAAAATAAATTTGTGGGATACTGTCATTGTATTGTCTCTATTGACCAGAAGTGTAGTCTGCATTAATGATGAGATGATATGGCTGGAGTTGGAGTCCACTCCATGATACACATTTCACTCACACAATTGATGTATTTTACTTGATCCAGCATAGACACCGACTACATGGCACAGTCCATTTAACGTCACCTGGAACTACCTGCTGAGACCTAGTTCATAAAAATATCCCTGGGAAGGAATCGAACCTAGGACCTGCACTGAAACCCTAACCACTAGCCCATTACTAATGATGTAAGTTCTATAAAAGTATGGTTTTCACTTGGTGAAGTTTCACTGTAGTGGCAACTGACACTACATTAAGTCTGATGTAAAGGGATGCCTCAAGGAGTCATACCTTAACCATATCTATTGCTCATGTAGTACCATTGAAGCAAGGCCAGTGTGAAATTATGAATTATGATGCTCTGTTTAGGGATGGACTGTCTTCATTACTCATAGGGTGACCTTTTGCCATGGTAGGTCAGTGAATGGTTACTTTTCATGAGTTCAGACACTTTGTCTCATATCCCATACCTCACATTACTGGGTCATCAATAGCCAGCTAAAGACCCTGTCACTCATGATTACCAACTCAGGACTCACGGAAACTCAGGACCCAGCCATGGTAACCCAGGACCCATGGTAAGATTGTAATATTGTGGTTGTAGTCACGAGGTATGCTGAAAGATGTGTGTTTTTTTTATTTTTTATTACAGATGGATTTGCTAGAATCCAGGAGAAATTATAGATTTTTCGTCGCGGAATTTCATTGCTATGCATAAATTAAAAATGAAACAATAGCATTTTAACTTAGTTAGTATTTGTCTATTATGAGTTTTGATAAGATGTCTCCATTGCAATTCCCACCACGTACAGACATTCTTAATATAAATTTGGATATCGCAGATCTCCGTTTATCTTATCATAAATACCAAGTGAATTAACGGTTAACAAAAATATCTTCTAAATTAAAATCACTAAATAACTACATTCCTGACCAAAACAGGCCGCTAGTGAAAACAGTAAATATTAGTGTGCAATACATTGTATAATAAAAGTTCAATACTGCTATCAGTACAATTTAAACTATAGAAAGTTTTAATCAACTTCTTTGTATTATTACTGATATAGAAAGGTCATTGCAAGTACAGAAAGAGCCATGTGGAATTTGAGATTTTCCTGGACAGCAACCTTTACTGTATCAGCTGCGGGCCGGAAATGACCAGTATTCGCGCATGCGCAGTAATAAGATTAGGCCAAATACAGTGGATGGCCAACCTATCTCAATCCCCACCAGTTTTCCTCTTATCACACCAAACCAAGGAGCTTAATTCAACCAGAATCCAGCTTAGATCATAGCACTCATCCTGTCATTACTATTCTCCTATTATCGTACAGAATGGAACCGAAAAAAAGAAAGAAAAAAAAGGTCATTATGTATTATTTCGCTGCAAAAAAGATGTCATCATGCCATCAAAAGACACACACAAAAGCAACACAATGTAGGTGTAGTGTTACTGTGAACATGTATATAAAGAAACATCTTGTCAGTTTGGATAAAACATTGGAAGAAAACGACTTTGTTTTCCTTTCAGCAGGTAAATTAATCAGCCCATTGCTACACACGTACTCTGGAGGTTCTCAAATATGAAATAACCTGTACAACAAAACTTCGCTATTAGAACCGCCTTTAAGGCCAAATACACTGGTTTTAATGATAACATTGTCTGAATTTGGAGCAATGTCATAAAGATAGATAGATAGATAGATAGATAGATAGATAGATAGATAGATAGATAGATAGATAGATAGATAGATAGATAGATAGATAGATAGATAGATAGACAGACAGACAGATAGATAGATATGGAAAGTGCAGCCCTCTAATAAGGCAAGTTCTTGCACAGCCCATTCATTGTCCAAGCTTAGCCAACAAATAAATCCCGCTCGTGGCAAACATAATGATGAGCTACAAAAGCCTAGGAATCCACACCTTGTTGCACTTTTACCCCATGTATTGATTCTTGCTCTATGGTAGCACAGATGTTCATATAACATTGTAATATAACATGACCAACTATCTGATTAGTCCGATAAACTGCCTCAAGATGAAAGTCTATCGGCGTTCTTGCAAATGACAGTTATGTTTCGGTCTACTATCTGATATTAAACTCATAAACAAAACCCTGGGTCCTTATACTACAGTAACATTGCAAAGGTTCCCCATTAGTGTGATGTATGGCTTATTACATTGAAAATATGTTATACCTGTGCATAAGAATTTCTATCTTATTTGTTATTCCTCACACTTGATCTAGTCTTGTCTATCCTTGTCACTGACTAATCGTGGTATAGATCAAACTACAGACAGACTTTTCATCGAAGTCATGCAGATGCCTATCTAATAAAGAAAACATGTCACCAAAAGGCCATAAAACATCATAAGGTATTGTGTGATGACTATGCTGGAATTACTTCAAGATCACAAACACCATTCGTGTTGTAGATGGTTTACATATCCTACAAAATTAAGTACATATCCATTATATAAGCATCATTAAAATGGAGTAAATTCAAATTGTATGTATATATTAAAAACATACAAAGAATGGATTTGAAGAGGGGAAAAACATAGTATTACAAAGATAACCCTCACCCCGACTAACCCTAACTATATATTATTATGATGCCCTACAATAAAAGTATTAATGACTTTGTATGTTCTTGTGTACACATAGCTATCTGTTGTTGCTGTTTTGGTTATTTATTCTGAAATTACCAATATTATTTTTACTACTTATACTATTATATTTTTACTATTTATGTCAATATAGAATAAATGAATAAACACACCCGGCCAATGTTTTTTTTTTACATATCAGTGACTTTCACCTATAGGAATGACAACTGACCTCTCTCTTGCAATGAAAGCTATCTATCGTTCCATATCCCAGGCCATTTTTGCGCAGACCAGTCTGTCTGACATTGGCCCAAAGTTGACCCAATCTCAGGTCGGCCCACATTCGGCCCACATTCGGCCAACAGCAGGTCAACCCCATTGTCACATACACCTACCAATGGTCCATTACCATGTCGACTCTAGGTCGGCCTTATGTTGGCCCTGTGTTGGCTCAGCATCGGTTGGCCCATTTTTGGCCAACAGCAGGTTGGCCCGCGATGATCCAAAAATACTTTTCTTAAAGGTATCATCTGTCTCCACACATTATTTGACCAAAATCTGTCCTTTCCCTATGGCAAAATATCATGTGAAAAACTCATCTGAATCCAGCCTCCAGATTGTCACGTGATCGGAATCAAATATTTGTTCTGGGTTTCAGATCCGTATGTGATCCATACCCTCATACAACAAGAGGTGTTTGAACATCAAAATGGAATGAAGAGCAACAAAATTCATTAGCCAAGCAGCATTAATTGTATATACTGGAACAGTATTCCGGATCCAGGATTCAGAATATGATCCGGATCACTTCCAAAATTTAATTCTAGGGTTCGGCATTACCTAACAAATTCATCTAAATCCATCCATAACTGTTTGGGATATCTTGCTAAAAACAAATAAATACATAAATAAATGGGACCAAAAAACATAACCTTCTTGGTTGAGGTAATAAATGGTCCTGTCTTTACCACATGAAACCATTAGAGTCAAAATTTGTCTAAAATGAAGAATCTTTATGTATTAATTTTTTTCTCACATGATGTAGGCCTATATTCAGTGAACCATGGTACCATAAACATACAGGAATGCAAATGTACCCGGAATATCGATAAACAGTGACCCACGGGGGCAAATAAACCCTTTGATCGAGTAAACACAATACATTTACTTCCATTACGATAATCAAATTTACCTTGAAAAAAGACAATATGCATAACAGCCATACAAGCCATACATTTCATATCTAATATGGTTCATTTGCAAATGTACTACATGTACCTAATTCCAGATCAAAGCATTCCTTGGTTTTCCTAATACGGTGGTAATACCTTGGATGTCATGAGTTCATCAAAGGTAATACCTTATGCAATGTCCAAGGTCACATGAACTAATATTTCTTATAGATGGATGTGGTGATTCTTCGAAAAAGATTTTTCATCACAGTATTATCGTATTGATTAATGAGAGACCAAAAGTAACTTTGCACTGAGGAGGCCTGGGCTCACAATCTCATCATTTTATCACCCAGAAGTGTGACTTCATAAAGAAACTAATTTAAAAATCCTATCTATTGGACTACAGTGGAACCTAACCTTTAAGATAACCCTTGGTGCAAACTTCACTATCTTTCAATGTTCAATGCTACTGGGTTTGAAGCTTAGCCAGCTTATATGACCCACTGGTATAGGCAAACGTAATGATGAGATGATAAGGCTTGAAGTTCACAACCTGATACTCGTTTACCCCATGGGTGGGTATTCTACTTGTCTCAGCATAGAGAGGTAAAATCCAATCTCAAGAATATACTTTGATCTGGTATTTTGTTGTCTTAATGGCGAGGTGGTGCCAAATTGAGGTCATGCACTGCTGTACAGAAAAAACCTCATTGTGAGATCATAAAACTATCGGACCCCAAAATATGAGCAATGCTGTAAACTCAAAATGGTCCATCCAGAACCTAGCTACTCAGACCACTCTGGTGCTAATAACACTGGTCTTAATAGTGAAGTGGTCTTAATGGAGAGGTAACATACAATAGTAATAATACATTTGGCTCCAACATAGATAAAATTCTGGATGATTTTATTATTGGTGGTCCTAATTATATTACTGTATTTTGTGACTCTGTATTTGCCTAGAGCTTCAAACGTCACTATGACATGTTCTTCATTGTCAGGTTACTCTGTGTCACTTGACACCCTGTCATCTGATGCAGCTAGTTTTCATTTGACACCGGCAGGGCGACACGTAGCAGTCATCAGCAGGCAATCCTGTTCTCCTATTTCTGGGTATAACTGAGATGCTAAGTATATGCTACACAAGGAAAAAAAAGGACATACAAAAGGGGGAAATATAGACAACATATTCTGCCTTGTATTGCATATATTGTAGGCATTGTTACACATTGTTTTCCTGTGTCTATGCAGTGGCAAGCAAACTATACAATGATTATCTGCAATGCCACAGCTTTTTGACAATTCTTCCACCATTCTAAAATAATCATATATTCTTTCTTCTTTCGTTCTTTCTTTCTTTCTTTATCTATCTATCTACCCATCTTTCCATATATCTATCTATCCCTCTATCCCTCTATCTATCTATCTATCAATGTATCAATCTATCAATCTATCAATCTATTATTCTTCTATCTATCTATCTATCTATCCATCTATCTATCCATCTATCCATATATCTATCTATCTATCTATCTATATATCTGTCTTAAAACACAACCGTTGTTGGCTTGTTTAACAGTTGTTCACCTTTCAACTTAGGAATTTAATTTTATCAACAGCTTTGTGTTTTTAAGACCTCTTTGTGATTAAAAGCTGTGCTTTGCAATGTAACAAGACAATCAGCTTAAGTTTTTCTTTTTAATCGGGTGGGTTAGAACCCACAACCTTAAAAAAATACAAGGGCCTTTACCATTAAACCAACTCAAAATACACCCTATTATGATTGTCATATTGCATAGATTCACAAAATTATGAGTGGATTTACTATGAACCAATAGTCTTGTTTCTGTATGCACACTAAGTATCTCATAAAGAAAATTCTGTGTTCGAACCCACAATTTCATGCTTACAGCAACAACTAAAAAACCACTGCAATTCCAAAAAATTTAATTGACAATTCTATCACATTCTATATATATATATACAGTATATATATATATATATATCACAAACACAGTATCATACAGCAATAAACATTCCTGTACTTCATATCACAGGCACTTTGATGTCGGAGTCTCATTACCTTTTGATATCAAGATCTTTCTGAATATGTAGCATCATGCTGTTCAGACAGTCAGAATTATACATAAACAACAAAGGCATTTATGTTCTGATGATGTCACAATAGGTTGCGTGAAAGCATCCAAATATGCACAGAGCTTGTTAGTTTTGTTGTGTACAGATCAACAGAGGAGCCCGATTTAAGACCACCTCACTATTAAGACCACCACTAGTAAGACCACCTCACTATTAAGGCCACCAGAGATGGATAAAGGGGGGGGGGGATGGGACCAGCCCCCCTCCCAAAAGGGAACAATTAATAAAAATGGGTAGTCAGAAAATAAATCAATACAGTGTAAGAATAAATAGATCTATATCGATTGAAATATTTATATTTCTCATGGTGATGTGATAAATATCTTCGCAGTGTTTTACAAAATTATTATAAAATATATCTTCTTTGACGGATTAGACCCCCCCCCCTTCACCAAAAATTTCTGGATCCCCCTGTAGACCACCTCACCCTCAATAACCAAAGTCAAAACTTACAGAGGAGGTCTTAATGGCAAGGTTCCACTGTAAATATGTAAACATGATCTTATGATATTACAGCAACATAATTAATATTTTATGAGCATTGTTGACATCATCGTGTGACTTGGGCATGACTGAAATGATACTCAGGCATATTGCATGAGTGTCCATAGTTATTAGTAAATAATACGGCAATACCTGTAGCCATACTTTTTAATTCTTAATATGCATGTATCTTGATATGTGGAGTCCATAGGTAACAAACAACATACTATGAATAAGACATGGCTTATTATCCCAAAGTAGTGATCCCATGATTTGTATTTTTATTCTGCAATCAGTTAGATGCAGACATAATGATGGGATGATACAGTTCAATGGTCAGCAACACTAATTAGACCTTATTATAAAGACACCTCACCATTAAATGCACCTCAAACTTAGGTCAACAAAACATGAGTCTCATTAATTTTGTTTGTTTATCTTTGAAAAGGACACTATTTATAATATCTCACTACTTGTCTTCATCGTCTATGCTGGGGCAAGTCAAAGACCCCATCCATGCGGCAAATGTGTAACATGGTGTGGACTCCAAGTGACCTTATAATCTCATCATTACGTCTCCTTAATTTTGTTTGTTTATCTTTGAAAAGGACACTATTTATAATATCTGACTATTAAAAATTACTTGTCTTCATCGTCTATGCTGGGGCAAGTCAAAGATCTCATCGATGAGGCGAATGGGTAACATGGTGTAGACTCTAAGCAGCTTGATCACCTCATCATTACGTCTGCCTCTGACAGCTGGTCATGTTAGCTGACTAAGCTTCAGGTCAAGTAACATCCAGACATTGGAATCCTGAACCCACATTGTACCAATGCCATAATCGTAAAAGTGATTTAAATTCTACCCTGTTGGATCCTTACTTCTGTGCCTTGAAGGCATCCTGCAGGGATGCAACTAAGATTAGCTGAACTAAGATTAAGGTAACCCCCAACATCTAAATCTACCTTCATGTTACAGATAACATCTCGCCCAGTTCTCGCCGTCTGAGAGTTCCACGATATTCTCACGAGATCTCATCTTCAAGTTGATTGCTAACTTCCTCTGTGAGAAAGAAGTTCACATAAACAGAACTGCTCAAGATACCTGAACTTAGACCACTTTTAACTGAAGTGACTAATCCCAGATTAAAAGATTCTCATGGCTTCGACTTTTATTCCATAAAGTTAAAAGCATATGGACTGCAGAACTGTAGAAGTAAAGATAATGCAGTAGTTGCCAGATTCATTTTGAATCATCCTAATTGGATTAATTTATTTCAAAAAATTAATAGCTATGCTGACACAATCAAAACCAGGCTCATATGCAAAGTTTCAATTCACCTGATCAAGGCACTGGGACTATAGTACCACTCTGTGCCATCGCCTATAGGCCCAGCGACCTAATTATGGAATTTTTTTGCTAGTTTACATAGTTAAGCAAAATGATTGGTAAACTTTGTAGCTGATAGGCTGAGTATAGACTTAAGAAATCTTCTTTTAAAAATAAAAGAGAAATGGATTCATGTTTTTTTACTTCAGGCAATTTTTGAATTGCCTCCTTGGTAGAACAAGAATTGCGTAAACTCAGCACATAACCATCTAATTATTCTGTAATTTCATAGTGATACCTTTAATACCATAAGCCAGCCTATAGACTATAAGAGAAATTGATTAATTTACTTTAGATGAGTAAACGAGCAAAAACATGTACATAATTAGGTCGCTGTGCTGTGAGGTGACGACACACAGTGATACTAGGTGGACAAGAACTTTAATTGGAATTTCTTCAAACATGAAAATCTTACTCATTAATAAGTGGGCATACATTTTTTTCCACCACTGTTAATATAAGTCATTACTATTTATGTAATTATATAATTAACTTTTTGGCACAAGATTTTTTTTCACGTATGGTGGAATACATTTGTTTTTACAAATTAAGGATCTGACACAATTTATGAGGAACATTTGTCAAGAAATAAGAAATGGTAAATACTTTTTTAAAAGAGAAATGAAAATAAATTGGCAAAGACAGAAAAAAGCAAAGAGGAGAATGAAAATAAAACAGATTTATGAAAGAAAATAAACAAATGTTTGCACCATTATTCTGGTAGATTGATATGAAAGAGGAAATTCAAAACTCATCCTTTCAGAACTTAATTTCTTTGACTCCTTTAATCCAAGCGCCAATGAGCAGAAATTATCTCTGATACAGGCGACATATACAAGGTCATTTATTCATCAACATTATTTTCAAAGATAACATGCAATCAGCTTACATTTTCCATGTTGGCATGGCAACACATTTTATTGAGTTATCAATACAAAGTGTCTGTAAATTGTCCAAATCATGGATTAATATCACTCGCAAAAAGGACTCCATTTCTTGTGGGCTGAGCTGTTAAAAGAACTAAAAATCTTGCAAGAATAACTTGAAATCGCAGCCTGAAACGGTTGGGAAGCCTTGATTGCAATATTGTGAATTTGTGGCAAGTTCGAAAATGGATTAGTTACCCTTGCTGAAAGGAAATAAAGTCTATTTAGAGCAGTGAAATGCCTCATGATGGTGTGATTGTCAAGTGACATGTGTGATTTTCGTTTAAAAGATGAATTAGTGTAATAAAAGCGATTGGTAAAATATTGCAAGGCAAGGTAACAGGGAGAAAATTATCTTGAAACACTTTAAGTCCTAACTCTAACTTAAGTTTGAGACATTAATATAGAACAAATTCCATGTAGGGCCTATATCTCATGGTATTTATTGGTAAAGGTCATATATGTCCTTAGGCTTCAGTCTGCCATATTACTGTATCGTTCAATTTGATAATGGGCATAAATTTGCAGTGTAATTTTGATCAATTTAAGTTAGTTGAATTTGAAATATCTATCAAAAAGGTCATCTAATTTCAATAACTTAGCTTTTAAAGCTCAGATTTCTTACAATTGATGCATAATGTCGGTGATAACATATTGAGTAACATATGTTGTTGAATTTAATGGTGAAACATTAACCTAAAATGTACAAAACTAAAGTCTGGTACACACATCTTTCTCTGTAAAACATAAACACAATCAATTGATACAGAGGGAAATTTTCCTATTAAACTCGAGGTTAAAGCCAACATTACCAGATGAAATGTCGAAAGGCTGACACCTGGTAAAGGTTGACACCTGGTAAATATTAAGGAGACATCCGTGCCAGTTAAGTTTTTGGAAAATTTAGAAATTTCTGAAATCTAACAATTTTC
>OW028586.1:29499573-29507073 GCA_932294295.1 Alitta virens | reverse complement strand
ATGTCTGTAATTCATTCAGGCAACACAATAATCACGTATAAAATTTATTTCTTGCTGTAGCATTAATTTGAGGATGGCTCAAGACTTTTGCACAGTACTGCACTTCATGGGATCATAAGACCTCAAGGTACTTTATAGTCAACAACTGTTTCTCCACTCAACTCATGTATCTTAGAGCTATATTGCACTGCAGGCATATCTTTAATTAACATTTTTCATCTGCATATACATCCTGGTAGAGGTGACCACCAGGTACCAATTAATGTACATTTGGCCCATGGCGGTGTAACAGTCCTTGGGCAATTACATAATCAACTCTCCTGATTACATAATGAGCATAAGGCGGCCATCTTTGCCACAAGTGGCTGCTACCAAATGTCTCTTCCAATTAAAGGTGAAAAATACAAACTATGCGGTTGACCATAGTACCTTCACTACAGGGTGGTCTGCAGACTTTACAGCCAAAATAGGTAGCAAGACCTTTGGTTAGTAAAAGGTCACCCCCAGAATAATCGATGAACTGGACTTCACTGCCTCTGTCCAGTAGGGCAGCCAGGTCCTACACTGCTTACCAATGAGTTATGGGTGCCCTTGGTAGGAACAATCTACACAAATAGAAAACTGTCAACATTGTTTATGGTGATGGCTTTTTTTCTTCTTTTTTTTATGTGTTTCTTTTAGCTCTAATTGCAGTGAAATGTTACTACAAAGAGCATTACTAGCATGATAACTTTGCAATAGAAACAGAAGAATTAAATAAGAACCATAATTATTGCATTTTATTGATATTGCAACATGGTCAGTGGCCATATAAATGTGTCTCAGATATATAGGCATTTCTGTCCTGTATGCAAACTGTCACCCTTGTTTACAGACAGCTGCTTCTGTGGAGAAATCACCTTACAAATAAAAAATGTCGATTTGTTGATGATGGTAAATATATACATTAGAAAAACATTGTATAGCTGTCACTGAGAGGTGGAATTAGTTGAGAGATCCTATAGCTAGCTTTGTTTAATTCATGACGAGAAGACCCCTCTTGCTGATATGATGCATATTTCATAAGATATGGGATCCCAGATTACATATCATATGCTGGCATGCAATCTAGGCTGTGGCATATACCATTGTTATTTGCAGTTTTCTCTTGTGGTTTCATAGAAGCCTGTCTAGGTTCTGGTGCCTTGATTCTATCCTATTCTCCTGTATGCTTTAGAGCATGCTACTACCATCCCCAGAACTCTAGAGCTTCTAGTTGAAACATTAAAAGCTAATCCTCCCAGATAGAGTACACACGCATCCTACTTTGCTGCCACTACCCAGTAGAGCTGGGTGGTCTAGGGGTAAGACGCTCGCCTGCTCCTCTGAAGGACCCGGGTTCAATCCCATGCCCGGGCACCTTTCATGAGCATCATCCCAGCTGGATGTCGTTCGGACGAGATGTTAAATTGGCGGTCCCTTGTACTCAGTGTCTATGCTGTGGCAAGTAAAATATCCCACTCATGGGGAGATGTGTAATATGTGTGGACTCCTACTCTCTCTCTCACCTCATCAATCAACCCTCGCTAGCAGCAAGAACTTGCCGTAGAGGTCTGCCCTTCCCATACAATCAATACTAGCTACCTTCCACATAACCCTTTTTCCTCTGCTTGCTTTAGCCCTATATACAACACCACTGCATCAATCCAATGGCTGGCTCTTACATTATTCAAAAGGTCAACTACCATCCCTCTTCCTAGAACATGACCGTCAATTAATCTGGTCCCCAAACACTTTGAACAAACCAAATGGACTGGTGGGCTGTCAAGCAACACGTCGAATCAGCTGGTGCAATGACAAGGCTGTGGTAGACACACAAGTGTGAGTTATTACTGGTGTTATCTTGAACACTTCATCATTTGGTGGTGATGAACAGGGTTAATGTTGACGGTGCAGTCCTCAGAAGCAAGTACTTGCTGCCTACCAGAGTTGTTGGATGAAAAGGTTCCATTGTCATTATCCACACCATGGGTGGGATTTTTCACTTGCTTCAGCATAGACACAGAGTAATAGGCACCACCAATTTAACGTCTCATGTTAATGACATCCACCTGAGTTGTAGCTACCAAGACTACTACTACTACTACTACTACTACTACTACTACTGCTACTACTACTAATACTAATACTAATACTACTACTACTAATACTACTACTACTACTGCTACTACTACTAATACTAATACTAATACTAATACTACTACTACTACTACTACTACTACTACTTCTACTACTACTACTGCTACTACTAATACTAATACTACTACTACTTCTACTACTACTACTGCTACTACTACTACTACTACTACTACTGCTACTACTGCTACTACTACTACTGCTACTGCTACTACTACTACTGCTACTGCTACTACTACTACTACTACTACTACTACTACTACTACTACTGCTACTGCTGCTACTACTAATACTAATACTAATACTACTACTACTACTACTACTACTACTACTACTACTACTACTGCTACTACTACTTCTACTACTTCTACTACTACTTCTACTATTACTATTACTACTACTACTACTACTACTACTACTACTACTACTACTACTGCTACTATTAGTACTACAACTACTACTATTACTATTACTACTACTACTACTACTACTACTACTACTACTACTACTACTACTACTACTACTACTACTACTGCTACTATTAGTACTACAACTACTACTAGGTCTACTATACATCACATTCGTACCTCCTTCACCCACGAAAATGTAGTTTCCAAACACTCCAAAAGGCAATAAAGATAAGATAACAAGTTAATTACTAGTTGTACCTAGTTTAGTGTCTTTATTTTGTAAGTGTAACACTGCAGTACAACGTGAACATTTCTGAATAAAGAACAGAGATACACTTAAGTTTTTTCATAATAATTACTTTCTGAAAAATGAGAACTGGGTTAGGCAAAACAGCACTTCATTAGTAACTTCATACATGTGTTAATTACAAAACTGTTACTATAATACATAATAATTGCTTATTTTTTGTCTTTTGTAGGATGAAATATTTCACTGCAGCTGTTATAAATTTCCTATTGTATTCACTTGGCTTGACAATGTAGAGTGTGTCCCTTTGTTGCAATGTATTTTATGGCTTTGTTGGGAATTCAAGGTGGACAGATCATGTATTGTCCATGGTCAGGTAGATTTCTAATGTTCCTGCTGTGAGTTATAGACATTTATGCAGCGAATAACAGTTATATCTTTGTATTTTTGCACCAGCTTTTAAAATCTGACTTCACAGAGATGCTGCACATGACATAAGTGTCCAGTATTTTCCTGCAGCGAAGCGTTGAACTAACATACGATTTTTGTGCACACTGTCTACTTGATATTCACAACTAGGTTTTTAACACAGACATAACTGTCAACATACAAGCCAATGACGTCACACTTGACCTCTTTTCACGACGCTACTGCTCTTATATGGAAATTTATACGGGCTTATGTAACAGCTTAAAAAGGGTGTCTTTGATTCCAAAAGTGGGACACACACACAAATCAGATGTGAATGTAAAAAAAAAGAGAAGTGTAAAGTATGTGGTGAAAAAGATATGATATCATATAGAAAGTTATACTGGAGTTTAATGGGAGTTATAACATATTGTAAGTTGGCTGGGTGTTGGTTGTTTGGTTGGTAACATACTTTGGTTGCTACGATCCATGGTTGGTTGAACAGGCAGGTGACCTTGACCTTGCACATTGACATACTCTTATCGTGACCCCAAAATGGCCGCCTACACATTCACAGTGCAACAACAACACTTGAAATTTAGAAAAAATAAAATATAAAAAAGTAAAAAAGGAGATTAGAATTGAACTGCTGAAGAGTATCAACGTGTCAGTATCCAGCTGTGATAACTGATGGATCTCAACAGAGAGTCAAATGCAATTTCCAAGGAAAAGACAAACTGGACTTGTGCAAAAAAAAGAAGAAACGAATATGCACACAATACAGTTATTATACCATTCACAGGAGGAGGAGGAGGAGAAGGAGGAGGGGCTATGTACACTAGAAACTAAAACATATTTTTGGCCGATCTAAAGTGTTCCATAATTTACTGATAAGGCGATTTCACAATCAGGTCACTTAAAAATTAAACCGAAGATTGTCTGAAATGATTGTACAGGTTTCTGTGTACTAAGAACAGGAAAAAGTGCAATAATATATTAACAGCAAATTCAGGGAGAGTATATCAGAAGGTAACATAGAATGTTATAAATATTATTAGGGTTAAATCATCTTCCATGGTCAGACTCAAAGTGAAATAGAATATAACAAAAAGAAGAAGAAAAAAAAATGAAATAAAACAAAAAACTACCTAAAAAACACACAAAAATACAGGAGGTATATATAGGAGTATATATAGCAGTGGCAGATTGACAGTTCCAAATGTTACCAAGCCAGCTTATGACAAACCCAGCCAGTAATACAGAGGATAAATGCTTCATTATGTCTATAACTGTCTCTCGAGTATTTTTCACCCACTTTCGCTTGCCTGGTAGCTATATGTGAGCTATTTTTTAACGACTATATTCCTAGCCTGAGTGCCATTAACTTTTTGTCCAGTAATTTTGATTCATAAAAAAAGTACATGATACAGTTCAACTTGGCAGTAACGAAAAAACTAGTTGATATCATACATGAAATATTACACAAAAATTTGACAAAGAAGTTTTATTTATAAAATTCTGTAAACAGTTAACCCCCCAAAATTGAGACCACATTGAAATTAGAAGTGGTCTTAATATTGAAGTGATCATATGATGTAATATTATAATTTAGACCTTTTAGTAGGGTTATTAAGACTACCCAATATTAAGAGCATCTAGATATTATTATACAATATATTTATAATCTCTATTACAAATTGGTCCTGAGATAAAATGTAATATTACAGTAAATTAATGATTATATATATTAATTCATAACTTTTGCCTTTAGTTAAATTCATGGTGACTTAAGCAGAAGTCGGACTGCACACGTCTGCATATATATTATTACATGACATTGTATATCAGGCATAATGACATGTACATACGCATGGCAGACTCATGAGCGAATTTATCCGTGTAACAGGATTGCCAGACATGAAAGAATGCGAAAATATGATTATTAAAATGATTGACGATGTGTTACAAAAGCAGAAGATTGCAGGCCAGCCCAGATAATGTAACTGAATATGACATATAAGTGAGAATAATATGTATAGGATTCTGTTTATGAAGTGCAGAAAAAAAAAGAAAAAAACAACATATAACATACCATATCAAGGTACATTGTGCAAGGTTCAAAGCAATGGGGTTGAACTATGCTTATATGACCAGTTACCAGCAGCAAATGTAATGATGTGATGGTGAGACTTTAAAGGTTTTGAGTCCCTACCATGTTACTCTATAACCTTTGGTGGGTCTATTACTTGCCGCTGCATAGACACTGAATGCACATCAAATGAATAACTTTTATTTAAAAACATGTATACAGCTCATAAAGAATTCCTATGCCAAAAATTGAACCCAGGACCTTCAAATGAGCTGGCCAATGTGTTAACCACTTTGCCACCCATCCTATTTCAAAAGTCTTTTCACTGAACAACCCTGAATTCAGAAAGACATAAGTCTTTCCTCTCCTCTTATTACTCATTTTGCTTTTCAGACAAGGTGATAACTAACTGATTCAATAAATATAACTTTCTCAGAAAAATAACAAACATCAACTAAATTATAAAGTGTCAAATGAACATTAAAATGCACTTAAAAATACTGCAGCTAGGATGCACTTTGCTTTAGCCAATCACAGCCAAGGGCGGGAACTTTTTAAGCCGATAGAATTGCAGTATTTTGTTTTAGCCACCTGGTGGAAATACAGAGAACCTTCCGTAAAAATCCACAATTCATGCATTTTGCAGCATTTATTTGTTCTTTTTCTTTTGCGTTTTGGCAATTTCCCCATAATTGGATTTCATGGTGTTATGAATAAATTTCAATGTCAACTAGCCTATCAGTTTGATAAACCTGTGTGAGAAATTTAGGAAGGATGGATGGATGGATTTCTTTCTGGTAAACTAAAATAACACAGAGCAAAAGCTTGTTATGCTAATATTAATTCCTTCAATTCCTCCAATCCCTTGTATCTTAACCATGTATAAACGCCTAGTGTCTTTTTCTCTACAATTTGTAGATTTAGTGAAGCACTAATGTTGGAGAGTCTGTGTTCATTCAGTTCTTTAAGATCTTACATGGGTGTCCAGTCATGTTTCGACATTAAGATCTTCTGTAAGCATGTCTGCAAATTTGGATCCCTTACTCACAAGACAGTGTGAAGTTTGAACGAGAAAAAAAAAGTTGTTGTTTTAGCAAAAAAAGAAATGGTTGTGTTTTGGATGGGGTTATCTGCTAGGGTTTATAAGGCTTGGGTAAATAATCTCAAATGGGGTTTTATTTCCACGTCCCAAGCGACGTCTACGTGACGTCAGAAGCGTCCAGGTGATCACACGATACGTTGGATTTCACGTTCTCAGTATGATGTTATTGTTCTCTGTGGTGTGTGGTATAATCTGCATTGACAGTTGTCAAAACAATGGGTTTTGTCTTATTTCCAGTTTCTGTAATATGAATGTGGTTTGTTTATGTACCCTGAATTACTTTTTTTATACCCTTTTTATTATTTTTTTTAGGCGAAAAGAAACCCCTTTTTGAAAACTCTATACTAAAGCCCAATTAATCTACATAACTATTATGATAAATCCACCTATATAATTTTATTCCCATCTACCACCTATTCATCTACCCACCTACCCACCCACCTACCTACCTACATACCTATCTACCTATCTATCTATATATCTATCTTTCTACCTAAATACCTATCTACCTACCCACCTGCCCATCTATCTATCTATCTATCTATCCATCTATCCATCTGTCCATCTATCTATCTACCTACATACCTATCTACCTACCTACCTGTCTATCTATATATCTATCTACCTATCTGTCTATCTATCTATCTATCTACCTACCTGTCTATCTACCTATCTATCTATCTATCTATCTACCTATCTGTCTATCTATCTATCTATCTATCTATCTATCTATCTATTTATCAGCACTTAAGTCCCAGCAGTTGAAGAAGTTATCAAACATGTTAAACAAACAAACTTTCATTCATTGCATTCTTTGAAATCAAACTATTTTTTGAGACATGGGGAATTCCATACAAATTCAAAATGGTTGCCAAGTTCGTGCCTTGGCAAATCAAGCCTCTTGTCATGCAAACACTTGTCAAAGTTTGATTGCAACTTCGAGATCTGTTCAACTGTGGTTTATAACTTTTGACTTCAAATTGATAGCTATTGATCCTACTTCACATGTTTTGGTATATTATAAGCATGTGAGTTTTGAGTTTTGCATGTTTTTCTTTCTTCCTATTGT